>CATOQK020000018.1:0-45000 GCA_951802675.2 Boloria euphrosyne
GCACTGGTCCCCGGGTTCGTGTCCTGGTCCGTACATAATTTAATAACTTATATATGTTCGGGGTCGGTGGTCTATAGCGAGTACAACCACCCCCGCATAATTTGGGGGTGGCTACGAGCTATTGGTGGCATGTTAGAAAGCTCTAAAGTCTCGACGGGGACTGTGAGTTAGTATAACATACATGGCGGTTGACCGAAAGTTCACTGCCTCTGAAGTCCTAGGCAGACGGCCCATAATGGACGGAAGTTGCGGAGAATTAGTAGGTCTGAGGTTGGGAACGTGTAGTTCCAAAGAGATGGAAGAATGAGTACTACCTTAGGGTGGGAAAATTCGAATCTCTTTTAGACGTGTTCGTACTAGTTGGTTAGAGTGTTAGTTATTATTGTGAATTTCAGTGTTAAGAATGTCAATAACTTATGTATGATAATTCAAGTTTTAAAATTAGTGCGTTTTATATTGTTTCTGGCAAATAGTCAATCTCGTGTATCATACGTGCTCGTGCGGCGGCTCGCGCGACGGTAGGGCTTTAGGAAATGGCTATTTTATGTTAAAAGGGTGATGGGTAATATGTGATAGTTTTAGCTTTGAGTTCGTGCGTTTTATGGTCTTTGGCCAAAAACCGGGTAGTATTGTGTGTTCGTATTCAGAGTGTTTATTAGGGCAGTGTGAAACGTTTGGTGTCCTACATATGTATGTACATGCATGCTGCATGATGCAATTTGCTCCTTCGTAGTTGAGCAAATTGCAGCGCCGAGACAGCGTCATCGGGAAGGGCCTAGCTGCCGAGGCTGTGTAAAGGTTTGGTGCATGCAATATTATTATGAGTCTAATGAGGGATGTTCGAATCTCATAAATCTGGGACTTAAGTTTAGAGTTAGGAGTTTTGAAATTTGTAGTGATTACTTCCTTTAAGAGCTATTTTGCTTGACCTACTTAGTAGCTATACTTTGCAAAAGTTTCATCTAAATCGGCTCAGAGGATTGGGTTACATAAGCATAATTATGTAAGGGGTAGCTTAAGTTTTTATAGGTACTTCATATAAAGGTTACGTATTGAGTCTACATAAGTTGACGAATAAGGGTTTGCTTGTTCATTTTATCTAAAAATAGTTAAATCTGTGAGTAAAATAAAGTGTTTTGGAATTTAAACATTATGTAAAATAGGTAGTATAATTGACATTGGTTATAAATAGTACATAAATAGTCTACTCCAGTTCCCTAAATTTCGTATTTCGTATTTTGAAATTAATTATGCTTCCTAAGTTATTTTAGGAACATAATAGATGAATAGTTTATTTTCGATCCGTATATGACATATCCTATATAATGTATTTTATATAATATATTCTTAGATAATACCTTGTATTATACTATAATATTCTTTATTTTAATAAAATATATGTATTATGTTGTATCGTACTATAGTAGTTTGTGAGATGATGAATATGGCTGTGAAGACCTAGCGGCTGGTTCGTCAGGATTCTAGTAAATCTAATACCTTTTTGGTAAATAAAGTAGATAATTATTAAGTACATAGGGGGGGTATCTATCTATTTAGTCTACATACTTTGGTGAATTAGAGCAATTAGATGGGATATATCTTGTAATTTAATGATTTTTAAGTAGGAGAAAAGTTTCATCTAAATCGGCTCAGGAGATCGGGTTACATAAACGTAATTACGCAGTAGGGCTAGGGTATCTTAAGATTTTGTAGGTACTTCATATAAAAGATTACGTATGAAGTTTACATGCAGGTTAGTGAATAAGGGTTTGCTTGTTCATTTTATTAAAGATCAGTTAAATCTGTGAGTTAAAGGGTTTTGGAATTTAAACCTTATGTAAATAAGCAGTTTAATTGACATTGGTTATATATAGTTTAATAGTACATAATTTATTATAATAGACTAATGTAGTATATTAAATTCCGTATCTTAGAATTTAATTATGTTTCCTAAATTATTACTCTAGGAATATAATATAGATGAATAGTAGGAACGGGTTTGTCAGTTTTCTGTCTGTACGTGATACATTTTATATAATATATTTTATGTAATATATTCATAGATAGTGTTTTGTATTATATTGTGATATTCTTTATTTTAACGGAATACGATGTTTTAGGTTGTATCGTATTGTATTAGTTTTCGAAATGATCAAATGTAGTTATGAAGACCTAGCGACTGGTTCGTTAGGATTCTAGAAAATTTAATACCTGTTGGGAAGTAAAGCAGATAATTACTGAGTGCATAGGGGGGGTATCTATTTAGTCTTCATACTTTGATGAATTTTAATTAAATTACTATAAGTGTTCGAATTTTATTTAGGCTTTGTATGTAAGGAGTTGTAGTGGTTCTATTTAAATAAAATGGACCAGTGGATGATGTAATACTATCTACTTAATATTATGTACATATCTTTAAATTATTTTGGTTCGCCCTATTGTAGTGAATACGCGGAACCCTAAATTTTGCGAGCTTCCATTACTTAGGTCACGTCGATCTATCTGCCATTTTTGTGATTTTCATGTCTATAGTTATCTGAAGTTTTAATATTAGATTTTATCTACCCCATTTTTCCTGATGATAATATTCTTTGGTAGACGTGAATATATAGGTATATATGTATGTGTGTAGGTGTATGTATATGTATACATATGTATATGGGCATGTATGTATGTATATATATGTATATAATATGTATATATGCGTAATTTAAATACAATGAACTAACAAATAATGTAATATTATTACAAATATATGTAACAAATAATGTAAACTTATAAGATTATATGTACCTCTTTGGTATTAATTAATTTGTGTGAAAATATTAATGGTGGTTCTCATCATTTAATACGTACACAATGGACTAACTAACAAGCGATATTATCTATTAGAACATTATACACGTATCTTAAACTATTTGGTTCGTCTTATTGTAAATCTTGCGAGTTATATGTAGGTCAAGTCGATCTACCCGCTTCTACTTGTTTTGTACTGAGCGCGCTGGCGCCGCTCTGTCGCGGAATGCGGAATTTGATTCTTATATATTAGTTAAAATGTCTATAATTAAGGTGAGATAATTTAAATTAAAATTAGTACGTTTTATATTGTTTTTGGCCAAGAATAGGGTAATACCATGTGTCCGTACTAGTGGTTAGAATGTTAGTTATTATTGCGATGAGTAACTATTTCAGTGTTAAAAGTTGTTAATAATATGTGATAATTAAATTTTAAGATTCGGACGTTTATATAGTTTTTGGTTAAATCAGGTAATGCCGCGTGCTCATTCTAGAGGTTAGGATGATAGTTATGATCGCGTAAAATAGTTATTTTAATGTTAAAAGGTCGTTAAATAATATGTGTTAATTTGAATCTTAAGATTCGTGCGTTTTGTATAGCTTGGAGTTAAATCGGATAATGCGCGTGCTTGTTCTGGAGTTTAGGGTGTTAGCTATTATTGCGAAAAGTAACTATTTCAGTGTTAAAAGGTCATTAAATAATATGTGTGTTAATTAAAACTTTAAGATTTGTGCGTTATATAGTGCGGGTTAAAGTCGGGTAATGCCGTGTGCTTGTTCTAGAAGTTAGGATGTTAATTGTTATCGCGAAAGGCAACTATTTTAGTACTAAAAGTCGATAAATAATATGTAATAACTTAATTTTGAATTCATGTGTTTATATTGCTTTTGGTCAAAGCGGGTAGGTAATGCCGCGTGCTCGTACTAGGTGTTAGGGTGTCGGATAATATTGTGAAAAGTAATTATTGGGTGTTAAAAGATGTATAAATAATATGTAAATAATTTAAATTCTGAAATTTATGCGTATTATATTGTTTTTGGACAAAGGCGGATAAAGTTTGTACCAGGTGTTAGAAGTCGGTATTGTCATGAGAAGTTAATATTTCAGTATTAAGAAGTTGATAAATATTATATTATAATTTAGTTTTGAAATAGGTGCGTTTTATCGTTTTGTTTAAAATCGGGTAATACCACAAAATAGGAGAAAATGGTTAACAAACGGACATACGGTTCGATCGGTATTCTATATAGACAGGATAAGAGCTAGAACGGCATCATACGATCTAGGAGTGCGTGGCCGGCACATGCGCCGACGCGTCAACCTGCCCCTCGCCCCGTGGTGCGATGCCCCGCACCCCGCAACCTCTGCGTGGGCACGTAGGCATATTAGGGTTCCGCGCTAATGCTTTTGTATTTCATTTAAGTCTTTTAATTAGTTCTGTTAATAGTTCCGTATGAATTGGAGTGTTATAATTAATAATAATTGGAATTTAATGATATAATTTTATCTATATTACTACTGATACGGTTGTGTTCAATTTGAATTGAATAACTTTCTATTATGTATAAACTGGTATGATTTGGATTACCGATTTAGATTTACATTTGTATCGGAAGTTTTACTAATTTAAGAAAAGTTAATTAGTTTAGTTTTATTAATTTGGAAATTATTACGAGAATTTGCTTAGTTATATGGTTTAATATATGAAATCTCCATGTCTTAAATAGGAGGTAGATAATAATTATCTACACGTAATAAAGATAATTTAGTTTGTTCATATACCCTTTTGAAACTAGGGGATTTGTTTTGCAGATATTTAGTTTATTTAATAATATTAACGTTAAAAACTCTCAACGAACAGACATCTATTCGACCGGCATTTTTGTATAGATAGTGGGTGGAGCTTGAGCATCATGCGGACTGAGTGGGAGGGGCTTGAGTGTGGCTGACGCATCTGATGACGCGTCGACCCGTCCCTTGCCCCGTGGTTCGATACCCCCGCACCCCTGTGACTCCGAGACGGTCACGTAGGCATAACCGTTGTCCTGCGATATTGCTTATATTTCTATTAAAGTTTTTAAACATGGGTTTTGTATGAGATGTAGCTTTTATAATTAATAAGGCTTGGTATTTTAAATGTTGTAATTGTTATCTAGATTAATTATCTTTACTATCTTATTAAACTTGAGCTGAACAATTTCCTATTAGGTACGTTTAATTAATAATATAATAATTAATCTAATACTGGTAATTAATGTTCAATTAAATTAACATGATTGCGAATTCTAATCTCTATAGGGAAAGCTTTATTAACTAAACTTAGAATCTATCCCGAGTTTTCTTATATTCTGCATAAATATGGTCTAATGCACAGACAACTTTAATCTAGGGCATATTCCTATTTTATGAAACACGAAGTAGATAACTATTACTTACGATAGTATACAGGTAACTTTAACTTAATCATACACTTTTATGGAATTAGGAGATTCATTTTGTATATATATTTAATAATATTTAATGAAATTAACGTAGGGGAAAATTCAACGAACAAACATTGTTCGACCGGCATTCTGTATAGACAGTGGGAGGAGCCTAGGCGCCATCATACGATCTAAGTGGGAGGAGCCTCGATGCGGCTGTCGCTCGGCTGACATTGTTGCCGTGTCATTTGTTTAGACTTAATATATTTTTCTACCTAAGGGTTCTGTACAGTTTTTGAATTCTATATTAATGTTTGGATTTTATACCTTATTCTTATGATTAGTAGTACATCGTATTATTTGTTGTAACTCGCAATTATATTAATTACTTAGATTCTATTGCGTGATAATTGCTGTATAAATTTTTAAGTTGTCTAATTAAACTACTATAAATACTCGAATTTTATTTAGGATTTGTATGCAAGGAGTTATAGTGGTTTTATTTATCAAATTTAGGTACAATGGATGAACAAATAATGTAATATTATCTACTTAGTTATTATGTACATACCTCTTAAATTACTTTGGTTTGCCTTATTGTCTTGAATACGCGGAACCCTAAAAATTTTGCGAGCTTCTATATAGGTCACGTCGATCTACCCGCCATTTTGCGATTCTCATGTCTATAGTTATTTTAAGTCTTAATATTAGATTTTATCTATCTTTTTGATAATAATATTCTTTAGTAGTCTCGAATATATTATATGTATATACGCAATTTAATTACAATGGATTAACAAATAATGTAATATTATCTACTTAAATAGTATATACATATCTTTTAAACTATTTTGGTTCGCCTTATTGTCGCGAAGGCGCAGATCCCTAAATTTTTATGAGCATCTATGTAGGTCATGTCGATCTACCCGCCATTTTATATTCTCATGTCTGTAGCTATTTGAAGTTTAATATTAGGTTTCTAAATTAAAACAGAGATTAGGTAATAGCACCGCTGTGCCATCGGGGTGCATAGCGGCTGCTAGCGTCAGCCCCGTCCCACCGTGACGCGCTCCCGCTCCCCGCGGCCCTGTGCACTTGTTTTTATCGGGCGCGTTGGCGCCATTTCTTGTGGACTTTGTTAATATAGATTTTATTTATGAATATTGTTAGGAAAGGTGTGGACAAGTAAAGCAGGTTTTATTTTGAACTTTTAATATGAGATAGTGGTTTGTTAAATATTGAACTTATAAATTGTAATGCTACTACTGAGTCGCTGGGTGCTCATGAGAAATTTTCCCTATGAATATCAAATAATGTTTGCAAATTATTAACCCTATAACCCGCGACTATTGATTTATCTATTAAGGTTAATTATTACTATACTGGCCTATATAGATTTTTGCTATGGCCAAGCTTGACACGCTATTGGAATAAATATCTTTAGATTCTTATAAACTCGGATTTTATATTTAACAGAACGCGCTGGACAGTGTTAAGACTTAATTAAGGATATTATTATTTATCTTCTTAATTAGTTCCCCTTATTTTCTCTGTATTGCTAATGTGAACCATAGAGGCATTCCCGCCTTCTCGCGCCTTTCGTGTGCTAGTAGTAGATAATTCGATTTTAATTCACTGCTGGATAGGTAGTACAGTATGAATCTTTGTAATTGCATAATCTGCTTTTTCTTTAGAATATACATCTTAGATTGTTGATATGCCCTTCTATATGTATCTAAGTATGTATGCAATCTTATCTTTTTATTTTTCATCTAGGATATATGTTTATAAATTGTCATGTTAGGTTCTTTATGTGTATGCATTTGAAGTATATATATAAACGTATGCATGAGGGAATATAGATTTGTATGTATGTAAGTATGTATGTATGTAGGTATATATTTATGTGTGTATGTTTGTATATGGGTAGGTAGGTATATATGTACGAATGTATTATTTGTCGAGCCTAATATATTTTTCTGCTTGAGGGCTCTTTATAGTCCTTTAAGCCTTTATAATCTATCCCATTTTATATTATTTATCCTCATATCTAGTATTATGTTGTATTGTATTTTAAATGTAACTCACTACTATACTTTACTCAACATATGTTATCATGTAATACTCGTGGAACAAGTTTTTAAATTGATTAACATATTATGTATATCTGAATTTTAATTAATTTGTATGGAAATATGGTGGTCCTGTTAATTAAATTTACACACAACGAACTAATTAATATGCGATTATTTATTTGAACATCATACTTATATCTTAAATTATTGGTTCGTTTTATTGTAAACCTTGCGAGTTTCGAGGAGTTTCTATGTTCTATGTCAAGTCGATCTACCCGCTTCTTTTTGTTGTACCGAGCGTGCTGGCGCCGCTCTGTCGCGGAATGCGGAAGTTGATTCTTTATATTAGCATTATTTATATGCGTAATTCTTTTACTAAAATAAATTATAAATCTAAACTAGTCAATGTAGACTTCATCGTTTACACAAATTAACATGTAACATAGGACATTGTTACTTATAGGTAATATCAAACAAATAAGTTGTTCTTATTAATCTAATTTAAGTTTAAGAATCTGCCAAGGTGGATAGGTGCTTAGGTTTTGAATATATTATTTTGACTTTTTGTGACCTTCTATAATAAAACTCAACTTTTCACGATAGACCATTTACTTTGGCATATTAGGTTACTAGAAACTGTACCGGTACTGAGATAATGTGTTTATTAGGATAGATAATTATAACTTCTGATGACTGTATAGTTTATATATAGAGTTCCTTTATTTTAACGGATGTTGCTTTAGGATAGTATGGATAGACAAGACAGGTGGGTTTCTTTGGCGCTAGTAATGGACTTGGGTATATAATGGTACTTTGGGTGTGCAACACTAGGTACTTCTGGGCCGTTCCATATATTTGTGTATATGCGTATGTATATGTATGTATGTATGTATGTGTATATATGTGTATATATGTATATATAGGTGTATGTATGTATACATGTATGTATATGCATATATGGATGTATGTGTATATATGTTGGTATGTGTATGTATGCTTATATGTGTATATAGTTCTGGACCTTCGGAAATCCAATCCTGAACCTTAGACATCAGCTGTTAAGTACTGAATCCATGACCTGTAATATTGTGCCGTTGGGCTTTA
Source organism: Boloria euphrosyne (assembly GCA_951802675.2). Taxonomy (NCBI): domain Eukaryota; kingdom Metazoa; phylum Arthropoda; class Insecta; order Lepidoptera; family Nymphalidae; genus Boloria; species Boloria euphrosyne. Next base: position 8,400 of record CATOQK020000018.1, read on the forward strand.
CATAAATTTTTCTATTTGTTTTCATAACTTAAATGAATGTTGGAGGTACTCTTGTAGGTACTCTTGTTCGGTTATTAGAAGAAATAATTATAAGTTCTCATTGTGGAGTTTAGTAACATAGTTTTTATTTACGAATACTGTTTTAGGTTTAGGTTTAGGAATAGTATAGATACATAGTCTGGATAGACGGGTCTTCCTTAGCTTTAGCTTGAGGTTTAGATACGAGATATTAGACTGTTAAATATGGAGTATATAATTTGTAATGTTGTCACTGAGCCGCTAGGTCCTTCATAAATTATTTTATACATATTATGATGTATGTGCGTATGTATGTGTATATGCTTGTATATATGTATGTACGTATATGTATATGTCTGTATAAATGAATGTGTATGTATGCTTGTGTATATGAGTGGATGTATGTATGTATGTATGTACGTTTGTGTATGTATGTATGTATATATGTACGTATACGGGTGTATGTATGTATATGTATGAATGTAGGTATTATGTTTTTATGTGCATGTACGAATGTATGTATATATGTATGGGTATGTATGTAGGTATGTATATGTATGTATGTATGTATGTCTATGACTGTATGTATGTTTGTACGTATGTATACATGCATATGTATGTATGTATGTATATGTATATTTGTATGTATATGTAATTATGTATCCTGCATATATTTGTATTCCCCCACCCTTTATCATAATATACATCTTGTATATATGAATGAATGGTAATGTATACATGCATATGTATGTATGTATGTATATGTATATTTGTATGTATATGTAATTATGTATCCTGCATATATTTGTATTCCCCCACCCTTTATCATAATATACATCTTGTTAGGTAGTGTTAGGGCAGAGCCTTCTTAAACTACATTCATAGGTTTAGTTGGAAATAATACGGCTTTCCGATAAGTTGGTGAACGTGTATGGAGGTTGCGGCAGGTTAAGCTATGCTAGATTAAAGTAATTAAATTTAGGTATGTCACTTGAGGTACATTTATGCTGTGGGCAGTATATGGACACGTCATGTGCTAGAATTAGGGGACGGACAGACATTTAGATTTGTGAGAATGGCGAATTAGTAGGGTCTCGGCCCGAAAGTTCAAATCCATACATCCCCTGTGGTGTGGAGCGCCAGATTTACTTGGCGCCCGACAGCATAGACGGATGAATGGACTGTAAGGTGAACTAGTAGAGCTCGTTCCCTCACGGGCTTGAAAATTCAATGAATGAATGGTTCTTGTTACTGTTTAGAGCTTAGGGAACAAACGGACAGACGGACAGACAATGGGAAATATGAAACGCAAGAATGGTGAACTGTAAGAATGGCGAATTAGTAGGGCCTCGGCCCGAAAGTTCTAATCCATACAGCCCCCGTGAACGAAGAGCGCCAGGCGGACCACTGGCGCTTGACGCATGGACGGATGGATGGGACTGAAAGGCGAATTAGTAGTTCCCGCTTCTCGGGTTCGAAAAGTTCGAAGCCACGCATCCCCTGTGACGTAGAGCTACGCTCGGCGACATGGACGGATGAATGGATTGGAAGGTGAATTAGTAGAGCTCCCCTTCCTTCGGGGTGGGGACTTGAAAGTTCAATGAATGGAAAGGTGTGGGGGGAAGGCCGCTGAAGGTTGTCTGGGAACTGGACTGCTGCCAAATCGGATGATAGTGGAGCAAACTCCGATTTGCCGCTACCGGGTGTTGAGGCCGGTGACGGGAAATGGAGGGACAGCTCTAGATCGGATGACGGTGGGAGTCGGACGGCTGCTAGACACTCCCGAGGTGACTGACCCACTCCCTAGCGCAGTGAATGCATGATACGGTATCTGGGAACTGGACTGCCGCCAAATCGGATGATAGTGGAGTAACTCCGATTCGCCGCAACCGGGGTTGAGACCGGTGGCGGGGAACGGAGGGACAGCTCTAGATCGGATGATGGTGGGGGTTGGACGGCTACTAGACACTCACAGACTGACTGACTTAATAATGATTAAGAACAGAAAGAAGTGGCGTGTTTGTATGGTGTTCGTGGTGTTTTGCATACTATATTTCTATTTTATTTATCTCATACTATTCTAGAACATAGGATTACAGGAAGGGGCGTAGGTGTGTACATCTGTGTTTTCTGAGTGGGTAAAGTATATATACTGTGCATGTAGTCTAATAAACATATCTATGTTTGTCACGCGAGGTGTATTTTCGCTGTGGGCAGTGTATGGACACGTCACGAGATATAATTAGGGGAAGGACAGACATCTAGATTTGTGAGAGTGGCGAATTAGTAGGGTCTCGGCCCGAAAGTTCAAATCCATACATCCCCTGTGGTGTAGTGCGCCAGATTTACTTGGCGCCCGACAGCATAGACGGATGAATGGACTGTAAGGTGAACTAGTAGAGCTCGTCCCCTCACGGGCTTGAAAATTCAATGAATGAATGGTTCTTGTTACTGTTTAGAGCTTAGGGAACAAACGGACAGACGGACAGACAATGGGAAATATGAAACGCAAGAATGGTGAACTGTAAGAATGGCGAATTAGTAGGGCCTCGGCCCGAAAGTTCTAATCCATACATCCCCCGTGAACGAAGAGCGCCAGGCGGACCACTGGCGCTTGACGCATGGACGGATGGATGGGACTGAAAGGCGAATTAGTAGTTCCCGCTTCTCGGGTTCGAAAAGTTCGAAGCCACGCATCCCCTGTGACGTAGAGCTACGCTCGGCGACATGGACGGATGAATGGTTTGGAAGGTGAACTAGTAGAGCTCCCCTTCCTTTGGGGTGGGGACTTGAAAGTTCAATGAATGGAAAGGTGTGGGGGGGAAGGCCGCTGAAGGTTGTCTGGGAGCTGGACTGCTGCCAAATCGGATGATAGTGGAGCAAACTCCGATTTGCCGCTACCGGGTGTTGAGGCCGGTGGCGGGAAATGGAGGGACAGCCCTAGATCGGATGATGGTGGGAGTCGGACGGCTGCTAGACACTCCCGAGGTGGCTGACCCACTCACTAGCTCAGTGAATGCATGATACGGTATCTGGGAGCTGGACTGCCGCCAAATCGGATGATAGTGGAGTAACTCCGATTCGCCGCAACCGGGGTTGAGACCGGTGGCGGGGAACGGAGGGACAGCTCTAGATCGGATGATGGTGGGGGTCGGACGGCTGCTAGACACTCACAGACTGACTGACTAAATAATGATTAAGAACAGAAAGAGGTGGCGTGTTTGTATGGTGTTCGTGGTGTTTTTACATACTATGTTTCTGTTTCATTTATCTCTTATTATTATAGAACATAGGATTACATGAAGGGCGTAGGTGTGTACATCTGTGTTTTTTGAGTGGGTAAAGTATATATACTGTGCATGTAGTCTAATAAACATATCTATGTTTGTCAAGCGAGGTGTATTTTCGCTGTGGGCAGTGTATGGACACGTCACGAGATATAATTAGGGGAAGGACAGACATTTAGATTTGTGAGAGCGGCGAATTAGTAGGGTCTCGGCCCGAAAGTTCAAATCCATACATCCCCTGTGGTGTAGTGCGCCAGATTTACTTGGCGCCCGACAGCATAGACGGATGAATGGACTGTAAGGTGAACTAGTAGAGCTCGTCCCCTCACGGGCTTGAAAATTCAATGAATGAATGGTTCTTGTTACTGTTTAGAGCTTAGGGAACAAACGGACAGACGGACAGACAATGGGAAATATGAAACGCAAGAATGGTGAACTGTAAGAATGGCGAATTAGTAGGGCCTCGGCCCGAAAGTTCTAATCCATACATCCCCCGTGAACGAAGAGCGCCAGGCGGACCACTGGCGCTTGACGCATGGACGGATGGATGGGATTGAAAGGCGAATTAGTAGTTCCCGCTTCTCGGGTTCGAAAAGTTCGAAGCCACGCATCCCCTGTGACGTAGAGCTACGCTCGGCGACATGGACGGATGAATGGTTTGGAAGGTGAAGTAGTAGAGCTCCCCTTCCTTTGGGGTGGGGACTTGAAAGTTCAATGAATGGAAAGGTGTGGGGGGGAAGGCCGCTGAAGGTTGTCTGGGAGCTGGACTGCTGCCAAATCGGATGATAGTGGAGCAAACTCCGATTTGCCGCTACCGGGTGTTGAGGCCGGTGGCGGGAAATGGAGGGACAGCCCTAGATCGGATGATGGTGGGAGTCGGACGGCTGCTAGACACTCCCGAGGTGGCTGACCCACTCACTAGCTCAGTGAATGCATGATACGGTATCTGGGAGCTGGACTGCCGCCAAATCGGATGATAGTGGAGTAACTCCGATTCGCCGCAACCGGGGTTGAGACCGGTGGCGGGGAACGGAGGGACAGCTCTAGATCGGATGATGGTGGGGGTCGGACGGCTGCTAGACACTCACAGACTGACTGACTAAATAATGATTAAGAACAGAAAGAGGTGGCGTGTTTGTATGGTGTTCGTGGTGTTTTTACATACTATGTTTCTGTTTCATTTATCTCTTATTATTATAGAACATAGGATTACATGAAGGGCGTAGGTGTGTACATCTGTGTTTTTTGAGTGGGTAAAGTATATATACTGTGCATGTAGTCTAATAAACATATCTATGTTTGTCACGCGAGGTGTATTTTCGCTGTGGGCAGTGTATGGACACGTCACGAGATATAATTAGGGGAAGGACAGACATTTAGATTTGTGAGAGTGGCGAATTAGTAGGGTCTCGGCCCGAAAGTTCAAATCCATACATCCCCTGTGGTGTAGTGCGCCAGATTTACTTGGCGCCCGACAGCATAGACGGATGAATGGACTGTAAGGTGAACTAGTAGAGCTCGTCCCCTCACGGGCTTGAAAATTCAATGAATGAATGGTTCTTGTTACTGTTTAGAGGTTAGGGAACAAACGGACAGACGGACAGACAATGGAAAATATGAAACGCAAGAATGGTGAACTGTAAGAATGGCGAATTAGTAGGGCCTCGGCCCGAAAGTTCTTATCCATACAGCCCCCGTGAACGAAGAGCGCCAGGCGGGGACCACTGGCGCTTGACGCATGGACGGATGGATGGGACTGAAAGGCGAATTAGTAGTTCCCGCTTCTCGGGTTCGAAAGTTCGAAGCCACGCATCCCCTGTGACGTAGAGCTACGCTCGGCGACATGGACGGATGAATGGATTGGAAGGTGAATTAGTAGAGCTCCCCTTCCTTCGGGGTGGGGACTTGAAAGTTCAATGAATGGAAAGGTGTGGGGGGAAGGCCGCTGAAGGTTGTCTGGGAACTGGACTGCTGCCAAATCGGATGATAGTGGAGCAAACTCCGATTTGCCGCTACCGGGTGTTGAGGCCGGTGACGGGAAATGGAGGGACAGCTCTAGATCGGATGACGGTGGGAGTCGGACGGCTGCTAGACACTCCCGAGGTGACTGACCCACTCCCTAGCGCAGTGAATGATGATACGGTATCTGGGAACTGGACTGCCGCCAAATCGGATGATAGTGGAGTAACTCCGATTTGCCGCAACCGGGGTTGAGACCGGTGGCGGGGAACGGAGGGACAGCTCTAGATCGGATGATGGTGGGGGTTGGACGGCTACTAGACACTCACAGACTGACTGACTTAATAATGATTAAGAACAGAAAGAAGTGGCGTGTTTGTATGGTGTTCGTGGTGTTTTGCATACTATATTTCTATTTTATTTATCTCATACTATTCTAGAACATAGGATTACAGGAAGGGGCGTAGGTGTGTACATCTGTGTTTTCTGAGTGGGTAAAGTATATATACTGTGCATGTAGTCTAATAAACATATCTATGTTTGTCACGCGAGGTGTATTTTCGCTGTGGGCAGTGTATGGACACGTCACGAGATATAATTAGGGGAAGGACAGACATTTAGATTTGTGAGAGTGGCGAATTAGTAGGGTCTCGGCCCGAAAGTTCAAATCCATACATCCCCTGTGGTGTAGTGCGCCAGATTTACTTGGCGCCCGACAGCATAGACGGATGAATGGACTGTATGGTGAACTAGTAGAGCTCGTCCCCTCACGGGCTTGAAAATTCAATGAATGAATGGTTCTTGTTACTGTTTAGAGCTTAGGGAACAAACGGACAGACGGACAGACAATGGGAAATATGAAACGCAAGAATGGTGAACTGTAAGAATGGCGAATTAGTAGGGCCTCGGCCCGAAAGTTCTAATCCATACATCCCCCGTGAACGAAGAGCGCCAGGCGGACCACTGGCGCTTGACGCATGGACGGATGGATGGGACTGAAAGGCGAATTAGTAGTTCCCGCTTCTCGGGTTCGAAAAGTTCGAAGCCACGCATCCCCTGTGACGTAGAGCTACGCTCGGCGACATGGACGGATGAATGGTTTGGAAGGTGAATTAGTAGAGCTCCCCTTCCTTTGGGGTGGGGACTTGAAAGTTCAATGAATGGAAAGGTGTGGGGGGGAAGGCCGCTGAAGGTTGTCTGGGAGCTGGACTGCTGCCAAATCGGATGATAGTGGAGCAAACTCCGATTTGCCGCTACCGGGTGTTGAGGCCGGTGGCGGGAAATGGAGGGACAGCCCTAGATCGGATGATGGTGGGAGTCGGACGGCTGCTAGACACTCCCGAGGTGGCTGACCCACTTACTAGCTCAGTGAATGCATGATACGGTATCTGGGAGCTGGACTGCCGCCAAATCGGATGATAGTAGAGTAACTCCGATTCGCCGCAACCGGGGTTGAGACCGGTGGCGGGGAACGGAGGGACAGCTCTAGATCGGATGATGGTGGGGGTCGGACGGCTGCTAGACACTCACAGACTGACTGACTAAATAATGATTAAGAACAGAAAGAGGTGGCGTGTTTGTATGGTGTTCGTGGTGTTTTTACATACTATGTTTCTGTTTCATTTATCTCTTATTATTATAGAACATAGGATTACATGAAGGGCGTAGGTGTGTACATCTGTGTTTTTTGAGTGGATAAAGTATATATACTGTGCATGTAGTCTAATAAACATATCTATGTTTGTCAAGCGAGGTGTATTTTCGCTGTGGGCAGTGTATGGACACGTCACGAGATATAATTAGGGGAAGGACAGACATTTAGATTTGTGAGAGCGGCGAATTAGTAGGGTCTCGGCCCGAAAGTTCAAATCCATACATCCCCTGTGGTGTAGTGCGCCAGATTTACTTGGCGCCCGACAGCATAGACGGATGAATGGACTGTAAGGTGAACTAGTAGAGCTCGTCCCCTCACGGGCTTGAAAATTCAATGAATGAATGGTTCTTGTTACTGTTTAGAGCTTAGGGAACAAACGGACAGACGGACAGACAATGGGAAATATGAAATGCAAGAATGGTGAACTGTAAGAATGGCGAATTAGTAGGGCCTCGGCCCGAAAGTTCTAATCCATACATCCCCCGTGAACGAAGAGCGCCAGGCGGACCACTGGCGCTTGACGCATGGACGGATGGATGGGACTGAAAGGCGAATTAGTAGTTCCCGCTTCTCGGGTTCGAAAAGTTCGAAGCCACGCATCCCCTGTGACGTAGAGCTACGCTCGGCGACATGGACGGATGAATGGTTTGGAAGGTGAAGTAGTAGAGCTCCCCTTCCTTTGGGGTGGGGACTTGAAAGTTCAATGAATGGAAAGGTGTGGGGGGGAAGGCCGCTGAAGGTTGTCTGGGAGCTGGACTGCTGCCAAATCGGATGATAGTGGAGCAAACTCCGATTTGCCGCTACCGGGTGTTGAGGCCGGTGGCGGGAAATGGAGGGACAGCCCTAGATCGGATGATGGTGGGAGTCGGACGGCTGCTAGACACTCCCGAGGTGGCTGACCCACTCACTAGCTCAGTGAATGCATGATACGGTATCTGGGAGCTGGACTGCCGCCAAATCGGATGATAGTGGAGTAACTCCGATTCGCCGCAACCGGAGTTGAGACCGGTGGCGGGGAACGGAGGGACAGCTCTAGATCGGATGATGGTGGGGGTCGGACGGCTGCTAGACACTCACAGACTGACTGACTAAATAATGATTAAGAACAGAAAGAGGTGGCGTGTTTGTATGGTGTTCGTGGTGTTTTTACATACTATGTTTCTGTTTCATTTATCTCTTATTATTATAGAACATAGGATTACATGAAGGGCGTAGGTGTGTACATCTGTGTTTTTTGAGTGGGTAAAGTATATATACTGTGCATGTAGTCTAATAAACATATCTATGTTTGTCACGCGAGGTGTATTTTCGCTGTGGGCAGTGTATGGACACGTCACGAGATATAATTAGGGGAAGGACAGACATTTAGATTTGTGAGAGCGGCGAATTAGTAGGGTCTCGGCCCGAAAGTTCAAATCCATACATCCCCTGTGGTGTAGTGCGCCAGATTTACTTGGCGCCCGACAGCATAGACGGATGAATGGACTGTAAGGTGAACTAGTAGAGCTCGTCCCCTCACGGGCTTGAAAATTCAATGAATGAATGGTTCTTGTTACTGTTTAGAGCTTAGGGAACAAACGGACAGACGGACAGACAATGGGAAATATGAAACGCAAGAATGGTGAACTGTAAGAATGGCGAATTAGTAGGGCCTCGGCCCGAAAGTTCTAATCCATACATCCCCCGTGAACGAAGAGCGCCAGGCGGACCACTGGCGCTTGACGCATGGACGGATGGATGGGACTGAAAGGCGAATTAGTAGTTCCCGCTTCTCGGGTTCGAAAAGTTCGAAGCCACGCATCCCCTGTGACGTAGAGCTACGCTCGGCGACATGGACGGATGAATGGTTTGGAAGGTGAAGTAGTAGAGCTCCCCTTCCTTTGGGGTGGGGACTTGAAAGTTCAATGAATGGAAAGGTGTGGGGGGGAAGGCCGCTGAAGGTTGTCTGGGAGCTGGACTGCTGCCAAATCGGATGATAGTGGAGCAAACTCCGATTTGCCGCTACCGGGTGTTGAGGCCGGTGGCGGGAAATGGAGGGACAGCCCTAGATCGGATGATGGTGGGAGTCGGACGGCTGCTAGACACTCCCGAGGTGGCTGACCCACTCACTAGCTCAGTGAATGCATGATACGGTATCTGGGAGCTGGACTGCCGCCAAATCGGATGATAGTGGAGTAACTCCGATTCGCCGCAACCGGGGTTGAGACCGGTGGCGGGGAACGGAGGGACAGCTCTAGATCGGATGATGGTGGGGGTCGGACGGCTGCTAGACACTCACAGACTGACTGACTAAATAATGATTAAGAACAGAAAGAGGTGGCGTGTTTGTATGGTGTTCGTGGTGTTTTTACATACTATGTTTCTGTTTCATTTATCTCTTATTATTATAGAACATAGGATTACATGAAGGGCGTAGGTGTGTACATCTGTGTTTTTTGAGTGGGTAAAGTATATATACTGTGCATGTAGTCTAATAAACATATCTATGTTTGTCACGCGAGGTGTATTTTCGCTGTGGGCAGTGTATGGACACGTCACGAGATATAATTAGGGGAAGGACAGACATTTAGATTTGTGAGAGCGGCGAATTAGTAGGGTCTCGGCCCGAAAGTTCAAATCCATACATCCCCTGTGGTGTAGTGCGCCAGATTTACTTGGCGCCCGACAGCATAGACGGATGAATGGACTGTAAGGTGAACTAGTAGAGCTCGTCCCCTCACGGGCTTGAAAATTCAATGAATGAATGGTTCTTGTTACTGTTTAGAGCTTAGGGAACAAACGGACAGACGGACAGACAATGGGAAATATGAAACGCAAGAATGGTGAACTGTAAGAATGGCGAATTAGTAGGGCCTCAGCCCGAAAGTTCTAATCCATACATCCCCCGTGAACGAAGAGCGCCAGGCGGACCACTGGCGCTTGACGCATGGACGGATGGATGGGACTGAAAGGCGAATTAGTAGTTCCCGCTTCTCGGGTTCGAAAAGTTCGAAGCCACGCATCCCCTGTGACGTAGAGCTACGCTCGGCGACATGGACGGATGAATGGTTTGGAAGGTGAATTAGTAGAGCTCCCCTTCCTTTGGGGTGGGGACTTGAAAGTTCAATGAATGGAAAGGTGTGGGGGGGAAGGCCGCTGAAGGTTGTCTGGGAGCTGGACTGCTGCCAAATCGGATGATAGTGGAGCAAACTCCGATTTGCCGCTACCGGGTGTTGAGGCCGGTGGCGGGAAATGGAGGGACAGCCCCAGATCGGATGATGGTGGGAGTCGGACGGCTGCTAGACACTCCCGTGGTGGCTGACCCACTCACTAGCTCAGTGAATGTATGATACGGTATCTGGGAACTGGACTGCCGCCAAATCGGATGATAGTGGAGTAACTCCGATTCGCCGCAACCGGGGTTGAGACCGGTGGCGGGGAACGGAGGGACAGCTCTAGATCGGATGATGGTGGGGGTCGGACGGCTGCTAGACACTCACAGACTGACTGACTTAATAATGATTAAGAGCAGAAAGAAATGGCGTGTTTGTATGGTGTTCGTGGTGTTTTGCATACTATATTTCTATTTTATTTATCTCATACTATTCTAGAACATAGGATTACAGGAAGGGGCGTAGGTGTGTACATCTGTGTTCTCTGAGTGGGTAAAGTATATATACTGTGCATGTAGTCTAATAAACATATCTATGTTTGTCACACGAGATGAATGGAATGGAAGGTGAATTAGTAGAGATCCCCTTCCTTCGGGGTGGGGACTTGAAAGTTCAATGAATGGAAAGGGGTGGGGGGAAGGCCGCTGAAGGTTGTCTGGGAACTGGACTGCTGCCAAATCGGATGATAGTGGAGCAAACTCCGATTTGCCGCTACCGGGTGTTGAGGCCGGTGGCGGGAAATGGAGGGACAGCTCTAGATCGGATGATGGTGGGAGTCGGACGGCTGCTAGACACTCCCGAGGTGGCTGACCCACTCACTAGCGCAGTGAATGCATGATACGGTATCTGGGAACTGGACTGCCGCCAAATCGGACGATAGTGGAGTAACTCCGATTCGCCGCAACCGGGGTTGAGACCGGTGGCGGGGAACGGAGGGACAGCTCTAGATCGGATGATGGTGGGGGTCGGACGGCTGCTAGACACTCACAGACTGACCGACTAAATAATGATTAAGAACAGAAAGAGGTGGCGTGTTTGTATTTTATTTGTGGTACTTACTTAATGTATCACTATATTACCTGGCGAGGGCATCTCATTGATAAGGGCTGTGGCAAATGAGTATAACACTGTGGTTGTGGTCGAGAGTGGACTTGTGACTGGGCTCAACCCGGACATGAGACTGCGATCGAATGCGTGATGGCGAGTACAACCCCCCTCGCACTTTTGAAGGGGACTACGAGTCATTTGGTGGATTGTTAGAAAGTTTACTAATTCCGTTGGAGAGGGTCCTCCCTTGCCGATGGTTGCGGTGAATGAGTATAACGGATCACTGTGGTTGTTGTCGAGAGTGGACTTGTGACTGGGGCAACCCGGACATGAGACTGCAATCGAGTGCGTGATTGTGCCTTCCTCTGAGGGGGGGAGGGTGCGAGAACGAGTCATCTAGTGGGTTGTTAGAAAGTTCACTGAAGTGAATGAGTATAGCAGCTAGCTGGGGTCGAGAGTGGACTTGTGACTGGGGCAACCCGGACATGAGACCGCGATCGTATGCGTGATTGCGCCTTCCTCTGAGGGGGGGAGGGTGCGAGAACGAGTCTTATAGTGGATTGTTAGAAAGTTTACCAACTCCGTTGGCGAGGGTCTGCCCCCCCCCCCCCCCCTTGCCGATGGATGCGGTGAATGAGTACAACATACTGCTACTGTGGTATGTCCGAAAGTTCACTGTTTCAGACGACAGGTAACTGACGTTTGCGGTGGATTAGTAGGAATGGCGGAAAGTAGGAATTAGTAAGGGCTCTGCGGGGGGCGGGGACGAGCGGCGCACCGAACCGGCACTACTCGCTCCCTGCGGCTGCTCTGAAAGTTCCGAAATCACAAGTTATGGACGAGTACCACTGCCGAAAGGCGGTGCGAAAGAGACCCATTATCCGGGGGAGAGGCTGACTCCTACCGGACGCGTCCCCGGGTGGCGGATAGGGGAATGCCACGCCGGCAGCCTGCACCTCCTAGTCGAGTGCGGCGGGGGTGGTACTCCTCAGTGGCAAGCACCTTAATTGAGTGCGGCCCTGAGTTGTGCCACGCTGGCAGCCTGCACCTTCTAGGTTGAGTGCGGCGGGGGTGGTACCGGAGCAATCCGGCGCGGACCAACAGCCAGGGGGGGGGGTTTAGGGAGCGGCGTCAGGCGGGCGCCGAGTCTCCCGCGTGGTGGTAGCCGGTGCCTCTGTCGTTTACGCTGTAAACGGCGGTTAGGCACTGTGCGGGCCGTACTGGCGGGACTAGCCTGTCGGTACGGCGGCTGGAGCGGGGCCACTCTGGTGGTCCTGCGTCTGGCGAGGGATTTGGCACGTTGGGAGGGGTAGGACCCCCCCTCCCTTCGGTGCCGGGGGGGTGCCCACTTGTGGGTGTTAGGTTCGCACCGGGGAGTCTTTGGCCAGTGGGTGGTCAGGGAGGACTCGGTGCTGGTGGGGCTGGGCTGCGGGGGGTGGGTGGAATTCACAATTCTCCCCGCCCTCTGTGGTCTAGTTCAGGCGGGGGAGGGGGAGTGTCGGCGTTGCCGCATCCTCTTCTCCTGCTGTCGCGGTTTTTAGGGCTGTTCCAGGGACTCTCTGGCCTGTGGATGGTCGGGGTGGACTTCGGAGCAGTCCTTTGTGGTTGTAAATTCTTCCCATATTGAGGCTGCCCTTTTCAGGGCGGCCTCATGTTGGTGGCTTCGGCCAACCGTCGGGGCGTCGCGGTTGTATGCGAAAGCGATCCCGTGGCGTCCCATTCATGGCGGCAGGGGTTTGGGAGTTGGGTTTTAGTGGGTATGCCGGATGCGTCCGGAGAGTCGCCACATAACCCCCAGGGGAAGTCGGGGGTACCCGTAACAGGGTTTCCCAACTATAAAAAAAAAAAAAAAAAAAAAAAAAAAAAAAAAAAAAAAAAAAAAAAAAAAAAGGTTAGGTTTTTTTTTTTTTTTTTTTTTTTTTTTTTTTTTTTTTTTTTTTTTTTTTTATTTAAGACCAGATTTCCCACATCATACAAGGACGTGGCCCTTTTTTACTATGTTAATTTTTGCAACTATGTTTGTTAACCTGAAGGGTTAATTTTGTTTACAATATTTGTTTTTCTAATATGTTATTACGATTCTTATGCTTGACCAATGTACAGTTGGTTTTATGCTTAGTTATAGCGGTTTATCATTTTACTAGCTTATTTGTTACATGTTTTCTAGGGTACTTATTTACAAACTGGACCCACGCACTGGTCCCCGGGTTCGTGTCCCGGTCCGAACATAATTTAATAATTTATATATGTTCGGGGTCGGTGGTCTATAGCGAGTACAACCACCCCCGCATAATTTGGGGGTGGCTACGAGCTATTGGAGGCATGTTTAGAAAGCTCTAAGCCCGACGGGGCGGTGAGTTAGTATAAACATAACTCTGTGGTGTGTGACCGAAAGTTCACTGCTTCAGAAGTCCTAGGCAGACGGCCTATAATGGACGGACGTTGCGGTGGATTAGTAGGTATGACGGTGGAGCCTAGCTCCAAAAAGAGATGGTAGAATGAGTACCACCGGTGGAGGCCGGTGGGAAAATTCGAATCTCTTTGGACGGGCCAGTTGGCGTAGTGGTGAGCAATGTACGACCCACGCACTGGTCCCCGGGTTCGTGTCCCGGTCCGAACATAATTTAATAATTTATATATGTTCGGGGTCGGTGGTCTATAGCGAGTACAACCACCCCCGCATAATTTGGGGGTGGCTACGAGCTATTGGAGGCATGTTTAGAAAGCTCTAAGCCTGACGGGGCGGTGAGTTAGTATAAACATAACTCTGTGGTGTGTGACCGAAAGTTCACTGCTTCAGAAGTCCTAGGCAGACGGCCTATAATGGACGGACGTTGCGGTGGATTAGTAGGTATGACGGTGGAGCCTAGCTCCAAAGAGATGGTAGAATGAGTACCACCGGTGGAGGCCGGTGGGAAAAATTCGAATCTCTTTTTGACGGGCCAGTTGGCGTAGTGGTGAGCAATGTACGACCCACGCACTGGTCCCCGGGTTCGTGTCCCGGTCCGAACATAATTTAATAATTTATATATGTTCGGGGTCGGTGGTCTATAGCGAGTACAACCACCCCCGCATAATTTGGGGGTGGCTACGAGCTATTGGAGGCATGTTTAGAAAGCTCTAAGCCCGACGGGGCGGTGAGTTAGTATAAACATAACTCTGTGGTGTGTGACCGAAAGTTCACTGCTTCAGAAGTCCTAGGCAGACGGCCCATAATGGACGGACGTTGCGGTGGATTAGTAGGTATGACGGTGGAGCCTAGCTCCAAAGAGATGGTAGAATGAGTACCACCGGTGGAGGCCGGTGGGAAAATTCGAATCTCTTTTTGACGGGCCAGTTGGCGTAGTGGTGAGCAAAGTACGACCCACGCACTGGTCCCCGGGTTCGTGTCCCGGTCCGAACATAATTTAATAATTTATATATGTTCGGGGTCGGTGGTCTATAGCGAGTACAACCAACCCCGCATAATTTGGGGGTGGCTACGAGCTATTGGAGGCATGTTTAGAAAGCTCTAAGCCTGACGGGGCGGTGAGTTAGTATAAACATAACTCTGTGGTGTGTGACCGAAAGTTCACTGCTTCAGAAGTCCTAGGCAGACGGCCCATAATGGACGGACGTTGCGGTGGATTAGTAGGTATGACGGTGGAGCCTAGCTCCAAAGAGATGGTAGAATGAGTACCACCGGTGGAGGCCGGTGGGAAAATTCGAATCTCTTTTTGACGGGCCAGTTGGCGTAGTGGTGAGCAATGTACGACCCACGCACTGGTCCCCGGGTTCGTGTCCCGGTCCGAACATAATTTAATAATTTATATATGTTCGGGGTCGGTGGTCTATAGCGAGTACAACCACCCCCGCATAATTTGGGGGTGGCTACGAGCTATTGGAGGCATGTTTAGAAAGCTCTAAGCCCGACGGGGCGGTGAGTTAGTATAAACATAACTCTGTGGTGTGTGACCGAAAGTTCACTGCTTCAGAAGTCCTAGGCAGACGGCCCATAATGGACGGACGTTGCGGTGGATTAGTAGGTATGACGGTGGAGCCTAGCTCCAAAGAGATGGTAGAATGAGTACCACCGGTGGAGGCCGGTGGGAAAATTCGAATCTCTTTTGCCTTCGGGCGATGAGGCGTTTGCCCAATTTTGGGTGGGAGGTTTTCGGGTATACGCATATAGATTTATATATGCGTATACCCATTATTTTTTGCAGGTTGCCCACTTAGGTGGGCGGTGTTCGAGTCGTGTGGGGCTGCTCCGGGTACTTCTCTGATCAGCAGAGTGGACTTGCGAGCAGCCTCACCTTTCTGAGGGGTTCACTTCGGTGGACAGAGGGGGCTGTTTCTCAGCAGCTCCCTCACCAGACGGGCCGACCATCTGGCCTGCCGCCGGGGCGTCGCGGTTGTATGCTAACGCGATCCCGTGGCGCCCCACTATGGCGGATGAGGGTTGGGGTCAGGTTTTAGTGGGTAGTACGGGCCGCCTCTTGTTCTCACAAGGGTGTTAGGCCTGTGAGTCCCACACAGTGCCTCCTGGGGGTCAGGGGGTCAGTGCGATAAATGCATTTCCTGACGTTAAAAAAAAAAAAAAAAAAAAAAAAAAAAAAAAAAAAAAAAAAAAAAAAAAAAAAAAAAAAAAAAAAAGGTTAGGTTAGGTTAGGTTAGGTTAGGTTAGGTTAGGTTAGGTTAGGTTAGGTTCCCGTGGGAGTTGCTGGAACTACTATCGGGCGCGTCCCCAGGTGGCGGATAGGGGAATGCCACTCGCATTTTGCGGGTGGTAGCGGGGAAACCCGCCGCGGACCAAAACCAGCAGGTGTGGGCGCACCTTTAGGGGCTTGTTAGCCCTGCGGCCTATGGGACCTCACCCTAAACAAAGGCGAAGCTGTGGATCAGCACACCTTCACTATGGCAAGTAACAAACTTCATTCGGAACTACCCCAGGAGGGTACCGGTGTGTCTATCCGCCGGGAATCCCTCCGTGCTACGGCGCGCTGTCCCTTGAATTCTGGGGGGGACACTTACTGCCATGGTGATGCCGGGAATGTGCCCGAGAAGGGCGTGGACGATGGGCCTGCGATGGGCGGCGAAAATTATGGAGGAAACGTGCCTGAGACGGGCGGTGGCGAAGTGCCTGCGATGGGCGGGGGAAAGATGCCAGAGACTGGCGGTGTTAGTGTAGGGCCTGAGATGGGCGGTGTCGAAGGGGCCGTGCCTTGTAAAGGTACAGGAGTAGCGGTGGATAGTACGGCGAGGCAGCCGAAAGTCGTCTTGACTCGGATGGACGTAGTTGAGGGTCTGGTGTCGAGAAGAGGTTCGGTGTCCTCGCTTGGTTTGGGGTCCGATGGAGATAGTTGTTTCTCGATAGGATCATTGGGGAGCGTAGGGAGATCTCAAAAACATCTGAGAAAGAGGCCGAGGGACAACCTGAACAGTCGGTCTGGGTCTTCGGATGAGGAGAGGAGGCCCAAGGCCAGGGTTGTGGCCACCAAAGGAAGAGGGCGCCCGCCAACAACGGGTGAATACGTGGGCTTGGCTGAGGCGAAGCGAGCCCTCAATGCGGCGAAACAAGAGGAGATCCGACTGCGCGCGGAAGAGGAGGTGGCCGGGTTGTCATTGGCGGTGTCCACCCGGGCCAATTCGCGTATGTCGGATCATACACCGGCGGTGACACAGAAAGAGGCAGAGGCTGCTTTGACACCAGAGCTTCACGCGCAGGTGGCAGACAGCCTCATGGTGATACTGAAGGTGGCCAAGACGTCGGGGAATCTTAAGGGTACCTTTGCGAAGGCCCTTAAAGACTCCGCCAATAACATCTCGGCGGCCTTTGACGTCTTGGCGGAGAGAACAGTTTCGGACGAAGTAGCGCTTTTGCGGGCGAGCAATGCGCGCCTGCGGTCGGAACTGCAAGATTTGAGGAATGAGATGGCGGACATGAGGAAGGAGATTGAGCGCTATCGGGCTGACATGCGTCCTGCACCATCTCAGGCGCAGATTCCGGCTAGCGGTCCGCCACAACATCCGGCGAGGACTGATGATGATGAGCTAGCCCGGAAGATCATGGTTCAGGTTGGAACCATGATCAACGCCCGATTTGCAGCGATGGAAGAGCGTCTTCTGCCAGAACGGCGGATTCGTCCTCCCCTGGCGGCAGACGCCACACGGACGAAGACCATGGTGGAGCCATCTGTTACCACCTTGATGGCTCCAGCCAACAACCCGGCGAAGACAAAGGAGAGTAAGAAGAAAAAGGGAAAGAAGAGTGCAGTCCAGGCAACAACATCTGCTGAAGCACAGCCGCCGCCAACGAGCTCTGCAGAGGCACAGGAGCCCTGGACTAAGGTGGTGAAAAAGAAGAGGAAGGGGAAGCAAAAACAGGCTGCCCCAAACAAAAAGACAGAGAAGAAGCCAAGGCTGCGACCTCCTAGCTCAGCGGCTATCTCCATCAAGCTGCAGCCGGAGGCCGTGGATCGAGGTCTCACATACGCGGGAGTCCTCGCGGACTTTACGCGGAAAGTGGACCTGGCTACGTTGGGTATCTCGGACGTCCGGTTCAAGTTGGCAGCAACGGGTGCTCGGATGTTGGAGCTGCCCGGCGACAAGGGGGCAAAAGCGGACGCGTTAGCGCAACGATTAGCCGCGATCGTTGATCCGCATGAAGTTCAGATCTCCAGGCCCACTAGATGCGTGGAGTTGCGTGTCAGTGGCCTGGACGATTCGGCCACGCGGGAGGAAGTAGCCCAAGCGATTAGCCGTGTTGGTGGTGGCACTCCCACTGATCAAATCAGAGTGGGAGATGTTCGGCGAAATCGTGGGCTGAATTCGGTGTGGGTGCGCTGCCCAGTCTTGGCAGCGAAGAAAATTTTGAAGACGAGGAGAGTGCCGGTGGGCTTAGTGACGGCGCGTGTGTCGCTGCTGGACCATCGGCCTATTAGGTGTTTCCGCTGCCATGAAGCCGGTCACGTGGCGGCCGGTTGCAAGAGCGCGGACAGGAGTGGCCAGTGCTTCCGCTGCGGAGGAGAAGGGCACAAAATTGGTCAATGCGAGGGGGTTCCACATTGCCCGGTCTGCGAGTCGGCGGGGCTCTCTGCGGATCATTCCGTGGGGAGTGCAGCCTGCTCTAAGTTCGCGGCAAACAGGCGGAAGAAGAAAGCCGGGAACCGGCGTGTCCCGCGTGGTAGGCCAGAGGGCGGTCGACTTGGGGAAGTTGGCCGTCCACGAAATCTGGCGGAGTAGCGTTGCGCTTGGTTAGTTCCCGCACGCTACTCGAGGAGGCCGTCGGGGGTGATAACCCTTGGCATCTTGAGACGGGCCTAGCAGTTCTCGCCGTCGGGGTCGCGGAGGAATTTGGATACCCGTGCCCCGGCCTCATGCGATGAGGAGGAACACCGTGTGGTTTTAGTGGGTATACCGCCGTGCGCTTACCATCTTTGCGCGGCGGGAGTCCCACATAACCCGTCTGCTTCCCCAGGCGGCGGGTACTCGTAACGAGTTTCCACACGTAAAAAAAAAAAAAAAAAAAAAAAAAAAAAAAAAAAAAAAAAAAAAAAAAAAAAAAAAAAAAAAAAAGGTTAGGTTAGGTTAGGTTAGGTTAGGTTAGGTTCCCGTCCCGTGGGAGTTGCTGGGTCTTCTATCGGGCGCGTCCCCAGGTGGCGGATAGGGGAACGCCACTCACATTATGTGGGTGGTACCGGAGTAATCCGGCGCGGACCAAAACCAGCAGGTATGGGCGTACCTTTAGGGGATTGTTATCCCCACGGCCTAGCGGAGCACACCGTAAACAAAGCCGAAGCTGTGGATCAGCACCGAGGTGGGGCGGGTTCGGTGGGTGCTTTACTGCGCAGCCGGGCTGCACTTTTTGTGCAACGCTCCCCTCAAATCTCGTAATCCCGGTACCCGGTGTCGTTGTCATGTCTAACGGCCGGGGACTGGGACCGAGGGCCTTGGCTTAACCGCCCGGGCTGCGAGGAAGAAAACCTCTATAAAAAATTACCCCGAATCCCAAGCGGTGGAGCAGCGCGAGGGGATGCATGGCTGATGGGAAGTTCAGTCGCTACTGCTTTCCCCCGTTAGAGTACCGGCCGACACTCTAACGGGTTACGTTAGGCTTATCCGGGTGCAGGGGGCACCACTCGGATGGACCTTTTATTTCCCCCATACTCGTGGGTTCAGTATGGAGCATATTAAAAACAAAAACCCAAACGATGAAGAGCCTGAGACGGGCGGCGTTGACGAGGTGCCCGAGATGGGCGGTGTAGATGTGGTGCCCGAGAAGGGCGGAGAATTGAGGAGACAGGCGACTTGTGTAGCTGGTGTCGTGAAGGACTTTGAAGCCAGAGTAAGACCCGTGAAGGCAGGCAGTGTTACTGCTAAGAGCGCTGAGATACGTAGCCAGTCAACATCACCTGACGACGAGAAGGGGCCCAAGGGGAAAGTGGTTGCCTACAGAGGAAGGGGACGTCCACCAACAACTGGACAGTACGTTGGGCTAGCTGAAGCCCAAAGGGCGCTAAACGAGGCGAAAAAGGAGGAGATTAGGCTCCAAGCCCAAAAAGAGGTAGCAGAGATGATGGCGTCGGCACTAAAGATCAGAGCCAGCCCACACATCTCAGGTGGGTCTACTTCTGCTACCCCGCCTGTTAAGGAGGCGAAGTCCGTAGCCGAGCTTCAGGCTAAGATCAGGGGCAGCCTGGAAATTATTGAAAAGGTTGCCACGAAATCTGGCAACCTGAAAGGAACGTTCACAAAGGCCCTGAAGGATGCGGCAGCGACAATTGCGAGTGCTGTGGACGTTCTTGCAAGGCGCACTGCATCAGAGGAAGCGGCACAACTTCGCGCAGCCAACACCAGGCTTGAGACAGAGATTGCCGATCTCAGAAAGGAAGTGGCCTCTATGAAGTCAGAGTTAGAAAATACGAGAACAGCACCACCGCCACCACCGCCACCCCCAGCTGAACTGGTACAGTATTTGGGGAGTACTAAAAATGATATGGCGGAGCTGGCGCAAGCAATAAAGGCCCAGATGGGGACCATGAATGACCGGCTGGAGTCCTTGGAAAGGCGGTTCCAGCCAGTGCAGCCTCTCCGTTCTTCGCCTGCCCCTGAGATTGCTACCATCGCAAATACCGCAGTGGAGAAAGAAGCGACGAAAGAAGCTAGGGTAACGACCCTTATGGCTTCTGCCAACGCAGCAAAGCCGCGTCCAAAGGAAAATAAGAAGGCCAAAACCAAAAAGTCTAAAAAGACAAAAAAGGTAGGAAGCCAATCCAGTCAACAATTGGCCATGCAGGCTGCGTCAGCTGAAGTTAACCCGTCTGCACTGCACCCTTCCACTGACAAGGTAACTGAAGGGTGGAAGGTAGTGGCAAGAAAGCCGAGAGGCAAAAAGACACCGAAGTCTGGCGGAGTAAAGGCTAAGACGCCAAAGCTGCATCCACCGAGATCGGCGGCAGTGGTACTTAAACTGCTCCCGAGTGACACTAATAACAAAAGCCTTACTTACAGCGAGGTGTTCACCCGGGTCAAGAATGCCATAAACCCAACGGACCTGGGAATCTCGGATATTCGACTTAAAGTGGCGGCTACGGGTGCCAGAATACTGGAACTACCTGGCACCGACAACGCTGAAAAAGCGGATACTCTTGCAGAGCGCATCAGGGAGATACTCCCAAGTGATGAAGTAGCAGTCTCTAGGCCCACAAAGTGCTCAGAAATTCGCATTGTGGGCTTAGACGACTCAATAACATCAGAAGAGCTGTCCTCGACGATCAGTAGTATGGGCGGCTGTAAAAAGGAGTTAGTTAAGGTCGGTGAAGTGCGTCGCAACCGCGCCGGCCTAGGAACAGCTTGGGTGCAATGCCCAGTAGCGGCTGCTAAGAAGTTAGTAGAAGGGGGACGTCTTTGGATAGGCTTTACATCAGCCAAAGTCGACCTACTCAAACCTAGAGTACAGCGCTGCTACCGCTGTCATGAACCCGGCCATGTCGCAGCAAAGTGCCCTGGAACTGTAGACCGCAGCAGCTTATGTTTTCGGTGCGGTAAGTCAGGGCACAAGCGCAATGAATGTGATGCGGCACCCCACTGTGCACTGTGTGAGGATGCAAAAAGACCGGCAAACCACATAGTGGGAAGCGCAGCGTGTTCTCGATCAATGAAAACCGGGTCAAATAGAAGACTGGGAGTGTCTGGGTCAGTAGGTCAGAACAAAACTCACCATAAGGACGCGTGGGTGCAACATATGGGGACGTAGATATGGCCCTTAGGTTCTTACAAGGGAACCTTAACCACTGTGCCAGAGCTCAGGATTTGTTTGTCCAAAGCCTGGTGCAGTGGTCAGTACAGGTCGCTGTTATCGCCGAGCCATATTTTATCCCTCAGCGGGACAACTGGGCGGGGGACAACGACGGCCAGGTCGCCATCGTCACTCAGGTCGCCGCAGGCTCTTCACCCTTCACCCGTGTTGTGAAGGGATCGGGATGCGTTGCGGCACTGCTGGGTCAGATGGCTATAGTCGGCGCATACTTCTCCCCCAACAAAACTCTAACAGAGTTCGAAAGGTTTTTGAATGATCTGGGGGAGTTGATTACGAGGTTTGAACCTGTGGAAGTAATTCTTGCGGGGGACTTAAATTCAAAGTCCACTTTATGGGGTTCGCCTGTGGAGGACGCTCGGGGTAGAGCCCTAGTGGAGTGGTTAGTTGCCACCAACTTGACCGTTCTCAACCGGGGGACGACCAACACATGTGTGCGAAGGCAGGGCGGGTCGATCGTAGACGTAACGTTTGCGAGCCCTGCCTTAGCGCGCCGTGTTAACGGCTGGCGAGTGCTGGATGATGTGGAGACCCTTTCGGACCATCTATACATCCAGTATGAAATCTCCACACATCTGGCGGTGCCGCCAAGTCGTAGTCGTACTCAGAGGGAAGAGGGCCCGAGGTGGCAACTCAAACATCTCAACCCAGAGGTGTTGAGGGAAGCATCGATTGTAGCCTCCTGGCTGCCCCAGCAAACATCGTCTCCAGAGGAAGCCGCAATTAGACTTGAAAAAATAGTGCAGAACATCTGCGATTCCGCGATGCCAAGGTCGAGGCAACATCCCTCGAGACACCAAGTGTGGTGGTGGACGGCAGACATCGCCCAAATGCGTAAAAACTGCGTTGCTGCCAGACGCCTCTACCAGCACTACCGAAGGAGGGTACACCGAGATCCGATGGAAGAGGATCTTATATACAATGGCTATATAGAGGCAAAGGAGCGTCTCCGTATACAAATCTCCAAGGCCATAACCGAGGGTAGGGCTGAGATGCTGGAGGGGCTCGACAGAGATCCTTGGGGCACACCATATCGGATGGTCATGAACAAACTGCGCCCATCGGCCCCTCCACTCACCGAAACGCTCGACGGAGAGGTGTTACAGAGCGTGCTGGATAGCCTGTTCCCAAACCATGAAAGCTTTGTACCGCCGCAGATGGGACCACGGACAGTAACCGAGGACATGGGAGAACATAATGTGCCGGAGGTCAACGAGGAAGAAATGGCTGATGCAATAGGGCGCTTGCGAAGAAAGTCTGTTGCCCCGGGGCCAGACGGTATACCCGGACGAGCACTAGCTCTGACCATGGACGCTCTAGGGCCTTGCGTGAGGGAACTATTCACTGCCTGTCTGGCTCAAGCCACAATTCCACAGAGGTGGAAGACAGGTAGGTTAGTTCTCCTCAGAAAGGAAGGGCGTCCAGCTGAGTCTCCCTCTACCTACCGTCCTATCGTGCTTCTCAATGAGTTCGCCAAAATGTTTGAGCGCATAGTGGTAGGACGTTTGACAAGGCACATAGAAGAAGTCGGGCGAGATTTGTCGGATGCGCAGTTTGGTTTCCGCGGTGGGCGCTCAACCGTTGATGCCATACGGCGTGTCAAGTCCCACACGCAGGATGCGGTTTCCCAGGGTAAAGTTGTTTTTGCGGTGTCTTTGGACATCGCAAACGCCTTTAACTCTTTACCCTGGGCTTGCATTAAGGAGGCGCTTCACTATCACGGGGTGCCGACTTACCTGCGTCGCGCCATTGGATCTTACTTGTCCGACAGAACGGTGATTTTCTCTTCACGGAACGGCATTGAGAGACGTGTGGTGTCGTGCGGTGTTCCACAGGGCTCGGTCCTAGGACCGCTCCTGTGGAACATTGGCTACGACTGGGTGCTCAGGGGTAGCACACTGAGGGGAGTCAGTGTGATTTGTTATGCTGACGACACTCTGGTCATGGCGCGGGCCAACAACCACAGGGAAGCATCTATCCTGGCGACAGCGGGAGTTGCCCATATAGTTGGCAGAATAAGAAGGTTGGGGCTTGAGGTTGCTGCCGAAAAATCAAAGGCCATATGCTTTTATGGTCCACGACGGGCACCCACGCCGGAAACCTATATCACAGTGGACAGAGTACACATCGGCTTGTCGAGTACGATGAAGTATCTTGGACTCGTGCTCGACAGCCGATGGAACTTCAAGGCCCATTTCGACACTCTGGCGCCAAAATTAATGAAGGCGGCAAGCGCATTAAGCAGGCTCCTTCCGAATATCGGCGGACCGAACTGTTCCAGTAGGCGCCTCTACCTCGGGGTGCTTCGGTCGATGGCGTTGTATGGTGCCCCCGTATGGGTCGACGCCCTAAGTCGTGAAAACATCGCTGTTTTGCGGCAGTCGCAACGAGTGATGGCGACAAGGGTTGCAAGGGGGTATCGTACCATTTCTGGCGATGTTGCGTGCGTGCTGGCCGCAGTTCAACCCTGGGACCTGGACGCGATTTCCTTGGCGTCGTCTTATAACCGACGTCGAGGCACTGCGCCCGGGGACCTAAGTCCAGTACGGCACATTAACGAAGAGCGGGATGCCACTATCGAGGCGTGGCTCGTAAGATTAGAAGGTGTCACAGCTGGCCGAAGGACTATCGATGCAGTTCGTCCTGTCCTCAGACAGTGGCTCGCTAGAAACCACGGCGTCCTCTCTTTCCGGCTGACGCAGGTCCTCACGGGGCACGGATGCTTCGGCGGTTACCTGTGCCGCGTCGCCGGAAGAGAGCCCGACGCACGATGCCACCACTGTAGTGAGTGTACAAATGAAGATGCCCAGCATACACTAGAGAGTTGTCCAGCGTGGGCGTCAGAGCGGGAGGCGCTCAAAAGTGTTGTGGGGGCAGACCTGTCGCTCCCGGCCGTGATCAAAGCCATGGTCGAGGGCGAACGGGCCTGGGACGCCGTCCAGACCTTCTGCGAGGTCGTGTTGTCGCAGAAGGAGGCGGCGGAGAGAGAGAGGGAGGCGACTTCCGATCTCGCCATCCGCCGCCGAAGGACCGGGCGCCGGAGAGCGGCACAAGACCACCGCCTCCCCCCCTAACACTAGCCAGAGGGCGGTAGACTTGGGGAAGTCTGCCGCCTAACAACCTGGCCCGAGTAGGCGCGCGCGGTGTCCGCCGCGCGCTACTCTAGTTGGTAGTCGTAGAGGGTGCCTCCTCCACCCTCCGACACCGAGGTGAGCCGTTGGGCTATCGCCGTCGGGGTCGCGGATGATTTCTGGTTCCCGTGGCCCCGGCATCAAGGCGATCAAGGTGGACACCGTCAGGTTTTAGTGGGTAAACTGCCGTGCGTTTACTATCTCTAGCACGGCAGGAGTCCCACATAACCCGTCGTTCTTCCCCAGGCGGCGGGTACTCGTAACGAGTTTCCTGACGTAAAAAAAAAAAAAAAAAAAAAAAAAAAAAAAAAAAAAAAAAAAAAAAAAAAAAAAAAAAAAAAGGTTCCCGTGGGAGTTGCTGGGTCTTCTATCGGGCGCGTCCCCCGGTGGCGGATAGGGGAACGCCACTCGCATTTTGTGGGTGGTACCGGAGTAATCCGGCGCGGACCAAAACCAGCAGGTATGGGCGTACCTTTAGGGGATTGTTATCCCCACGGCCTAGCGGAGCACACCGTAAACAAAGCCGAAGCTGTGGATCAGCACCGAGGCGGGGCGGGTCCGGTGGGTGCTTTACTGCGCAGCCGGGCTGCACTTCCTGTGCAACGCCCTCCTCAAATCTCGTAATCCCGGTAACCGGAGCCGTTGTCATGTTTAGCGGCCGGGAACTGGGACCGAGGGCCTTGGCTTAAACGCCCGGGCTGCGACGAAGAAAACGTCTATAAAAAATTACCCCAAATCCCAAGCGGCGGAGCAGCGCGAGGGGATGCATGGCTGATGGGTAGATCAGTCGCTACTGCTTTCCCCCGTTAGAGTACCGGCCGACACTCTAACGGGTTACGTTAGGCTTATCCGGGTGCAGGGGGCACCACTCGGATGGACCTTTTATTTCCCCCATGCTCGTGGGAACAGCATGGAAAGAAGAAAAAACAAAATCCCACAAGACGTAGTGCCTGAGACGGGCGGAGGATGTGTGCCAGAGACTGGCGGTGTCGAGGACAGGCCCGAGACGGGCGGTGAGAAGAGTGTGCCAGCTACTGGCGAAGTAACAGATAGGCCTAAAGCAGGCAGAAGTGCAGGCGTGGCGCCTATTAGAGGAAAACGGTCTCCCAGTGAAATCCGAGCTGGACCGGAGAAGAGCGGAAGTAAATTGCCTATAAAAGGTACAACCCGCAGTCAGTCGAGGTCGCCGGAAGATGAAATCGGGCCAAAAGCAAGCGGTGCCCAACGCGGGAGAGGCCGTCCACCCACCACGTGGCAATACGTGGGTCTGGCGGAAGCCCAACGTGCCTACAACGAGGCTAAAAAAGAGGAGCTTAGGCTTAGAGCCCAAAAAGAGGTGGCAGATATGGCGTCGGCCCTCAAGGCAGTACCAAGCCCAAGACCATTAGGTGGGCCTAATATCAGAGCAGGTGAAGAGACGGACTCCGTACCTGATCTACAAGATCAGATAAGAACCAGCCTCGAAGTCATTGAGAAGGTTGCCACAAAATCTGGCAACCTGAAAGGCACTTTCACCAAGGCCCTCAAAGACGCAGCGAGTACGATAGCAAGCGCTGTGAACCTACTTGCCCAACGCACGGCATCTGAGGAAGCGGCACAACTACGAACCACTAACACCAGGCTACAGTTGGAGGTTGCCGAATTGAGAAAAGAGGTTACAACCTTAAAGCAAGCGCTAGAACAAACGCATAGTGCAGAAGTAGAAGAACTTCGTAGAGAGTTAGCGCAATTAAGGGAACTACAAGAGAGGCCCCGCACTATCGATAACGAGAACACCGCACAAACAGCCAGTCAATTGGCATATAGTGCCGAAGAATTGGTGCGTTCCGTCATGGGGCAGGTTCGCCCATTGATTAGTGCGGGCTTCGAAGCGCTGGAGAAAAAACTGAAGCCGGAACATGAATCATGTTTACCAGCCGAAGAGGAAGCAGGTCCTTCATCGAGACCAGAAAACGTCGCCACTACCCTCATGGCACCAGCTAACCCTGGTCCTAAGGTGAACAGCAGAGTGAGCAAAAAGAAGAAGATAAAGAAGATGAAAGCACCTCCTAAGGCGAAACAGACAGAGCCTACCTTCCACCAATCTGTACCTGCTGTTAATGCCTCGGAGGGCTGGAATTTAGTGGGCAAACGGAAAGCCAAGAAAAAGACGGCGCAAACTAAGCAGGTTAGGAAACAGGTGGCACCGGACAAGCTGAAACCATCTCAGCTTCGCCCACCGCGCTCCGCGGCGGTTACAATTAGGCTTCAGCCCTCCGCCGTTGAAAGAAATGTCACCTACGGAGAGATATTTGCCCAGATCAAGCAAAATCTTGATCTCAATGACCTGGATATAAAAGACCTCAGGTATAAGGTAGCGGCGACAGGGGCCAGGATGTTTGAACTACCTGGCGCAAATAACGAAGGAAAGGCCGATGCCCTGGCACAACGTCTGGGCAGTATATTGTCCCATGAGGATGTGCAAATATCCAGGCCGGTAAAATGCGCCGAGCTTCGTGTGGTGGGCTTCGACGACTCTGTAACACCAGAAGACCTAGCTGAAGCTATTAGCAGAACAGGGGGCTGTAACAAAGAGATAGTAAAGGTGGGCGACACACGTTGCAATAGGTTTGGCACAAGAGCGGCCTGGGTAAAATGCCCATTATTGGCCGCGAAAAAGATCGCACAGGAGGGCAGAGTCTGTGTTGGTCTCGTATCGGCTCAAGCCAAACTGTTGGAGCCCCGACCACAGCGGTGCTTCCGCTGCCATGAGGTAGGGCACGTGGCCGCAAAATGCACTGGTTCTGACGATCGCAGCAATCAGTGTTTTCGATGCGGGCGTCCGGGACATAAACGCGGGCAATGCTCTGATGCGCCACACTGTCCGGTGTGCGAAAATGCCAACAAGCCAGCTAATCATATTGTTGGCAGCACAGCTTGCAACCGGATTCCGCCCCAAAAGAAGAGGAAAAGTAAACGTCCTGCGGCTGACAAGCCGCACGTGGAGGCACAAGCGCAGAACCGAAAATAATGGCGTTAAAGGTCCTGCAAACGAATTTGAACCACTGCGCCAGAGCCCAAGACCTGTTTGTCCAAAGCCTTGCGCAGTGGTCCGTGCAGGTAGCTGTTGTCGCTGAACCATACTCGGTTCCTACCCGTGACACCTGGGCAGGAGATGATGATGAGCAGGTAGCGATTGTGGCCCAGGTCGCCGCTGGCGCCCCACCTTTCTCGCGTATTGTTAAAGGTTCGGGATGCGTTGCGGCACTACTGGGTCAGGTCGCAGTAGTTGGAGCATACTTCTCCCCCAACAAAACTCTGGCAGAATATGAAGAGTTCTTAAACAGACTGGGGGATCTGATTGCACGATTCTACCCTGCAGAAATCCTTCTCGCAGGGGATCTAAATGCGAAGTCCTCCATGTGGGGCTCACCAGTAGAAGATGCGAGGGGGAGGGTCCTTGCGGAATGGGCTGTCGCCATGAACCTAACTATCCTCAACAGGGGGTCGACCAATACATGTGTTCGACGGCAAGGCGGGTCCATTGTTGATCTAACGTTTGCGAGTCCTGCCCTAGCACAACGTGTGTACGGCTGGCGAGTGCTGGATGATGTGGAGACACTCTCGGACCATCTCTACATTCAGTACGAGATCTCCACTCATCCGGCGGTGCCGCCAAGCTCGGGCCGATCCCCGAGAGAGAATGGGCCGAGGTGGCAGCTCAAGCGTCTTGATCCCGAGGTGCTTAGAGAGGCATCCATTGTAGCCTCCTGGCTGCCACAACAGACGTCGTCCCCAGAAGAGACAGCTCACCGATTAGAGGAATTAATAAGACGCATCTGTGATGCTGCTATGCCTCGATCTAGACGTCGCCCTTCCAGAAGGCAGGTGTGGTGGTGGTCTCCTGAAATAGCACGACTACGTGAGGACTGCGTTGCTGCCCGACGTTGTTACTTACATTACCGCAGGAGAGTACACAGGGACCCAAATGAAGAGGACCGTAGGTATGCTAGCTACGTCGAGGCGAAGGAGCGTCTTCGGACCCAGATTGCCAAAGCTATCTCAGAAGGAAGAGCTGAGATGTTGGAGGGGCTCGATAGAGATCCCTGGGGCACACCTTATAAGGTAGTAAGAAACAAACTGCGCCCTTGGGCCCCTCCACTCACTGAGACGCTGGACGGAGATGTGTTGCGAGACGTGTTGGGGACTTTGTTTCCACAAACCGACAACTTATTACCTCCACAGACGATCCCACGGAGAGCAGTGGTCGAAAATGAAGTGCAGGAAGAAGTAGCGGCAATTGATGATGAGGAGATGGTAGCTGCGGTCGAGCGACTCCGGAGAAAATCTGTTGCTCCCGGACCAGACGGAGTACCAGGTCGTGCACTTGCTCTAATGATGGACGCTCTAGGGCCTTATATAAGGGGATTATTCACTGCCTGTCTGGCTCAAGCCATAATTCCACAGAGGTGGAAGACAGGCAGGCTAGTTCTCCTTAGAAAGGAAGGGCGTCCAGTAGAGTCTCCATCCGCTTACCGGCCCATAGTGCTCTTAAATGAAACAGCCAAACTGTTCGAGCGTATTGTGGTCGAGAGACTGATCAAACACCTGGAGGAAGTAGGACCAGATCTATCAGACACGCAGTTTGGCTTCCGCGGTGGTCGCTCCACTGTGGATGCCATTCTGCGGGTCAAAGCCTCCGCGCAACATGCGGTCTCCCAGGGTGAGGTAGTTCTTGCGGTGTCCCTGGACATCGCAAACGCCTTCAACTCCTTGCCCTGGGCTTGCATCAAGGCGGCGCTACATTATCACAGAGTGCCGACATATCTGCAACGCGTCGTTAGGGCATACCTCTCTGATAGATCTGTCGTCTTCCCTCAGCGGAACGGCTGGGAGAGACGCGAAATATCGTGCGGTGTTCCACAGGGCTCGGTTCTCGGGCCGCTCCTGTGGAACATCGGTTACGATTGGGTGCTGAGGAGTAGCACATTGAGAGGTATCAGCATCGTATGCTACGCAGATGATACCCTTGTCCTTGCGAGAGAGAAAAGATATAGGGAAGCCGCGATCTTGATGACGGCAGGAGTAGCCCACATCGTCGGGAAAATCAGAAGGCTGGGGCTGGAGGTTGCCTTGGAGAAGTCGCAGGCGATTTGTTTTCACGGCCCTCGAAGGGCACCACCACCAGGTTCCCACATAACAGTTGATGGGGTCTGTATTGGGTTGTCGGGCACGATGAAGTACCTAGGACTCGTGCTCGACAGCCGCTGGAACTTCCGGGCGCATTTTGAGGCCCTTGCTCCAAAATTGATGAGGACGGCCGGAGCACTTAGCAAACTGCTGCCTAACATGCGTGGTCCGAGTTGTTTCAGCAGACGACTATATCTAGGGGTGCTGCGATCGATGGCGCTTTATGGTGCCCCCGTATGGACGGATGCCCTCGGCCGTGAAAATGCGGCTGTCTTACGGCGGTCGCAAAGGGTAATGGCTACGAGAGTAATACGGGGTTACCGAACCATCTCTGGAGAAGTAGCGTGCGTGCTGGCTGGAGTCCTGCCCTGGGACCTGGACGCGCTTTCCTTGGCGTCGACATACCATCGGCGTCGAGGCCATGTGTCCGGGGACCTAAGTCCAGCACTGCCAGTATGCTCCCAGGAGCGTGACGCGAGGGTTGAAGATTGGCTCGCTAGACTTGGCAATGTTTCGGCTGGCCGAAGAACTATCAATGCTGTTCGTCCCGTTTTGAGGCAGTGGCTGGCGAGAAAACACGGCGTCCTCTCCTTCCGGCTGACGCAGGTCCTCACGGGGCACGGATGCTTTGGCGGTTACCTGTGCCGCGTTGCCGGAAGGGAGCCCGACGCGCGCTGCCACCACTGCAGTGAGTGTATAAATGAAGATGCCCAGCATACGCTAGAGATTTGTCCAGCGTGGGCGTCGGAGCGGGAGGCGCTTCGCAGTGTTGTGGGGGCGGACCTGACGCTGCCGGCCGTGATTTCCGCCATGGTTGGTAGTGAAAGGTCCTGGGACGCCGTCCAGACCTTCTGCGAGGTCGTGATGTCGCAGAAGGAGACGGCGGAGAGAGAGAGGGAGGCGACTTCCGATCTCGCCATCCGCCGTCGAAGGACCGGGCGCCGGAGAGCGGCACAAGACCGCCGCCTCCCCCCCTAACACTAGCCAGAGGGCGGTAGACTTGGGGAAGTCTGCCGCCTAACAACCTGGCTCGAGTAGGCGCGCGCGGTGTCCGCCGCGCGCTACTCTAGTTGGTGGTCGTCGAGGGTGCCTCCTCCACCCTCCGACACCGAGGTGAGCCGTTTGGGCTATCGCCGTCGGGGTCGCGGATGATTTCTGGTTCCCGTGGCCCCGGCATCAAGGCGATCAAGGTGGACACCGTCAGGTTTTAGTGGGTAAACTGCCGTGCGTTTACCATCTCTAGCACGGCAGGAGTCCCACATAACCCGCCGTTCTTCCCCAGGCGGCGGGTACTCGTAACGAGTTTCCTGACGTTAAAAAAAAAAAAAAAAAAAAAAAAAAAAAAAAAAAAAAAAAAGGTTAGGTTAGGTTAGGTTAGGTTAGGTTAGGTTAGGTTAGGTTAGGTTAGGTTAGGTTAGGTTAGGTTAGGTTAGGTTCCCGTGGGAGTTGCTGGGTCTTCTATCGGGCGCGTCCCCCGGTGGCGGATAGGGGAACGCCACTCGCATTCTGCGGGTGGTACCGGAGTAATCCGGCGCGGACCAAAACCAGCAGGTATGGGCGTACCTTTAGGGGATTGTTATCCCCACGGCCTAGCGGAGCACACCGTAAACAAAGCCGAAGCTGTGGATCAGCACCGAGGCGGGGCGGGTCCGGTGGGTGCTTTACTGCGCAGCCGGGCTGCACTTCCTGTGCAACGCCCTCCTCAAATCTCGTAATCCCGGTGACTGGTGCCGTTGTCATGTCTAGCGGCCGGGAACTGGGACCGAGGGCCCTGGCTTAACCGCCCGGGCTGCGAGGAAGAAAACCTCTATAAAAAATTACCCCGAATCCCAAGCGGCGGAGCAGCGCAAGGGGATGCATGGCTGATGGGTAGTTCAGTCGCTACTGCTTTCCCCCGTTAGAGTACCGGCCGACACTCTAACGGGTTACGCTAGGCTTATCCGGGTGCAGGGGGCACCACTCGGATGGACCTTTATTTCCCCCATACTCGTGGGATCAGTATGGAGTCAAAAAATAAAACAAAAATCCCAAAAGACGTAGGGCCTGAGACGGGCGGAGGAAGTGTGCCAGAGACTGGCGGAGTAGAAGAAGGGCCCGCGAAGGGCGGTGAGAAGCGTGTGCCAGGGACTGGCGTAGTTAGAGATAGGCCTGAGATAGGCGGAGTTTCAGGAGTTGCGCCGGCTAGAGGAGGGAAGCGGTCTCCTAGCGAAGTCCGAGCCGGACCAGAAAAGGGCGGAGCAAAAGTGCTTGCCAAAGCCACAGCCCGTAGTCAGTCGGGGTCGCCGGACGACGACAAGATATCTAAAGCGAGCGCTACAGTGCAACGCGGGAGAGGTCGCCCACCTACCACGTGGCAATACGTGGGTCTAGCTGAAGCCCATCGTGCCCTTAATGAGGCGAAAAAAGAGGAGCTACGGCTTAGAGCCCAGCAGGAGGTGATGGATTTGGCATCGTCACTGAAACCTGGAATCACTCCACGAAAAATAGGTGGCATCACTCCTAGTGCAAATGACGACTCGGACTCGGTTCCTGAACTCCAGGAAAGAATAAAAACGAGCCTAGAAGTGATCGAGAAAGTTGCCACTAGGTCAGGTAACTTGAAGGGTACGTTCGCTAAGGCCCTAAAAGATGCAGCATGTACGATCGCAGGGGCTGTTGACATACTCTCCCTACGAACAGCATCAGAGGAGGCGGCACAACTGCGAGCCAGCAACAATAGGCTGCAGTCAGAAGTAGCCGATCTTAAAAGAGAGGTCGCAGAAATGAGGTTAGAGCTCGAGAAACAGCGGATGTCTCGCTCCAACGTACCACAAGCGGTCTCTCAAGGGCAGGAGATAGCCAATGCGTTGTCAAGACCAACAGAACCTACTGCCGAGGAGTTAGTACACTCTGTAATGGTGCAGATGAATGCCCGCTTCGAGGCATTGGAGGCGAAGCTAATTCCGCACGAAGCACCACTGGTCGAGGTTGCAGCTGATGCTCGCGGATCAGAGCCTAAAGTCACTACCCTCATGGCCCCAGCTAATCCAGGGGTGAAGGCGAAAAAGACGGTGAAGAAACGCAAGAAGGTGAACACCACAAGGGCACCCAATAACATGGTTCCACCACCACCACTTAATACTCCTGCCATCTCAGAGGGCTGGAACCTGGTGGTCAAGAAGGGTGCAAAGAAGAAGGCAGCGGTAGCTCAGCAGTCTAAAAAGGATAAGGTACGACAAAAGGAGAAACCAAAAGTACCTAAGCTGCGTTCACCTCGATCTGCTGCTGTTGTAATTAAGCTTCAGCCCTCCGCAGCTGAGCGAAATATGACGTACGAGAAGGTATTTACCAAGGTCAAACACCAACTTGACCTCAACGACCTGGGTATCAAAGACCTGAGGTACAAGGTTGCCGCGACAGGGGCTAGAATGCTGGAGCTACCAGGAGCCAATAATGAAGGGAAAGCCGACGCTCTAGCGCAGCGGTTAGGTGCTATCCTGGCAAATGAGGACGTACATATCTCCAGGCCGGTGAAGTGTGCAGAACTCCGAGTGCATGGCTTGGAGGATTCAAGTACCGCAGAAGATCTGATTGAAGCCGTCAGCAAGGAAGGCGGCTGCGCGAAAGAGGCCGTGAAGGTCGGGGAAATACGTCGTACCCAATTCGGCGTAGGATCGGCCTGGATAAAATGTCCTGTAGCAGCCGCCAAAAAGATTGCAGATGAAGGAAGAATCCAAGTCGGTATTGTGTCGGCTCAATTCAAACTCCTGCAGCCCCGACCCCAGCGTTGCTATCGCTGCCATGAGGTGGGACATATGGCGGCTAAATGCACTGGTGAGGATGACCGAAGCAACCAGTGCTACAGATGTGGGCAGTTGGGACACATGCGCAGGCAATGCTCTGCTGCGCCACACTGTCCAGTCTGCGAGTCCGCCAACAGGCCAGCTAACCATATTATTGGTAGTGCAGCCTGCTCTCGAGCCAAGACTCGGAGGAAAAAGGGGGGCAAACGCCCTGCGGCCACTGCAATTGAGCCGCCCATGGAGGATCAGCAAACCGACAAATAATGACCATAAAAGCGATACAGGCTAATCTTAACCATTGTGCCAGAGCTCAGGACCTTCTGGTCCAAAGCTTAGTGCAGTGGTCTACACAGCTAGCAATATTGTCGGAGCCCTATTACATTCCGCCGAGGGACAACTGGGTCGGCGATAGAGATGGACTGGTCGCACTAGTCACCCAGGTACAAACAGGTGCACCGGCGTTCGCCCAGGTAGTTAGGAGGTCCGGTCTTGTAGCGGCACTCCTCGGCGATGTTTATGTAGTCGGTGTCTACTTCTCCCCCAATAGGACCCTTGTCGAGTTTGACAATTTCCTTGACGGTCTGGGGGAATTAATATCTCAAAGCAGGCACCACTGCGTACTGGTCGCAGGTGACTTGAATGCCAAGTCGGAGGCATGGGGTTGCCCAGCAACAGATGCTCGCGGGCGTCTTCTGGAAGAATGGGTTGTGACTACCGGTCTAAGTGTCATAAATCGAGGAACGGTTAACACGTGCGTGCGACGGCAGGGCGGGTCCATCGTGGATATAACGTTCGCGAGCCCTGCATTAGCATGCCGTGTACATGGCTGGCGAGTGCTGGATGATGTGGAGACCCTCTCGGACCATCTTTACATCCAATACGAGATCTCCACACATCTAGCGATGCCGCCAAGCCATATCCGAACCTCGCGGGAGGGGGGTCCTAAATGGCAGCTTAAACGCCTCGAACCAGAGGTGCTGAAAGAGGCCTCAGTGGTGGCCTCCTGGCTACCCCTTAATTTTGCCTCTCCGGAAGAGGCAGCAAATTGCATTGAAGGGCTGATGCAACGCATCTGCGATGCAGCAATGCCTCGGGCTGGGCGACACCCTCCAAGGCAGCAAGTGTGGTGGTGGTCGGCGGAAATAGCACAACTACGAAAGGATTGCGTCGCTGCCAGACGTCTCTTCTCTCATTACCGCAGAAGAGTTCACAGAGATCAAGCAGAGGAGGACCGGAGATATGCCAGATATATAGAGGCGAAAGCGCGTCTCCAGGCCCAAATAACTAAGGCCAAAAATGAAGGAAAGGCCGAAATGTTGGAGGGGCTTGATAAAGACCCTTGGGGTACACCATACAGGCTGGTGTTGAACAAACTTCGCCCCTGGGCCCCTCCTCTCACCCAAACTCTCGACCCAGAGGTACTACAGAGGGTACTAGAAACGTTGTTTCCACGGCAAGACGACTATGTACCACCGCAGGTTGGTCCGCGCAGAGATGGTGATGAACAAGAAGTACATGAGGAAGTGCCAGAGGTGGATGAGACAGAAATGTTAGCTGTGGTCGAGCGTTTGCGACGCAAATCAGTCGCCCCAGGACCAGACGGTGTACCAGGACGCGCTCTAGCCATAGCAATGGACGCCTTAGGGCCTTATATGAGGAGACTATTCACTGCCTGTCTGGCTCAAGCCATAATTCCACAGAGGTGGAAGACAGGCAGGTTAGTTCTCCTCAGAAAGGAAGGACGTCCGGCGGAGTCTCCCTCCGCCTATCGACCCATAGTAGTGCTTAATGAGGTGGCCAAAGTATTCGAGCGCATAGTAGTGGGGCGCTTGATAAACCATCTGACTGAAATCGGACCAGATCTGTCTGACGAGCAGTTTGGCTTTCGCAGTGGTCGCTCCACTGTGGATGCCATTCTGCGGGTCAAGTCCTATACGCAGGATGCGGTCTCCCGAGGTGAAGTGGTTATTGCAGTGTCCCTGGACATTGTTAATGCTTTTAACGCTTTGCCGTGGGCTTGCATCCGGGAAGCGCTCCACTACCACGGAGTGCCACCCTACCTGCGACGCATTATAGGGGCATATCTGTTTGAGAGGTCTGTCGTCTTCCCTGGGAAAAACCGCCGGGAGAGTTGGGAAGTGTCGTGCGGGGTTCCACAGGGTTCGGTTCTTGGACCGCTCCTGTGGAACATTGGCTATGACTGGGTGCTCAGAAGTAGAACACTCAGGGGGGTCAGCATCCTGTGCTACGCAGACGACACGGTGGTCTTAGCGCGCGAGAGAGGCCATAGAGAGGCAGCAATCCTTGCGACTGCGGGGGTGGCCCATATTGTTGGAAAAATAAGGAGGCTGGGGCTACAAGTCGCTTTAGAAAAGTCAGAGGCAATATGCTTCCACGGCCCTCGAAAAGCACCTCCACCAAATACCACTATCAGGGTGGGTGGAGCTTGCATCGGTCTGTCGGGTACGATGAAGTACCTCGGACTCGTGCTCGACAGCCGATGGAACTTTCGAGCGCACTTTCAGGCTCTTGCGCCCAAACTACTAAATACAGCAGGTGCACTCAGTAGGCTACTGCCTAACTTGCGAGGACCAAATCGCTTAAGCAGGTGTCTCTATCTCGGAGTGCTGCGGTCAATGGCACTCTATGGCTCTCCTGTATGGGCAGACGCTCTCAATCGAGAAAATGTGGCTGTCTTGCGGCAGTCACAAAGAGTCATGACAACGAGAGTAGTAAGAGGTTACCGGACTATCTCTGGGGACGTGGCGTGCGTGCTGGCTGGAGTCCTACCCTGGGACCTGGATGCGATCTCTTTGGCGTCGAATTACTATCGACGTCGAAGCCATGCGTCCGGGAACCTAGCCCCAGCACTGCACAATAACGGAGAGTGGGACGATGTAATAGATACGTGGCTCGCAAAATTAGAGCATGTTCGAGCTGGTAGAAGGACTATAGACGCAGTTTGTCCCGTCTTAAGACAGTGGCTGACAAGGAAACACGGTGTCCTTTCCTTCCGGTTGACGCAGGTCCTAACGGGGCATGGGTGCTTTGGAGGCTACCTGTGCCGCGTCGCCGGAAGGGAACCTGACTCACGCTGCCATCACT
>CATOQK020000018.1:50000-107000 GCA_951802675.2 Boloria euphrosyne
AGAGCATTAAACGAGGCTAAAAAGGAGGAGATTAGACTCCACGCCCAAAAAGAGGTCGCAGAAATGATGGCATCAGCTCTGAAGATCAGAGCCAGCCCACGACTGTCAGGCGGGCTTACATCTGCTGTCCCTCAGGATAAGGAGGCAAACTCAGTAGCTGAACTCCAGGCTAAAGTAAGAGGCAGTCTGGAGGTTATTGAAAAAGTTGCCACGAAATCCGGAAATTTGAAAGGCACTTTCACAAAGGCCCTCAAGGAGGCAGCGAGTACGATCGCAGGAGCCGTAGACCTACTTGCCCGACGCACTGAATCCGAAGAAGCAGCACACCTAAGAGCCAGTAACACCAGGCTACAGCGGGAGGTTGCTGACCTGAGAGAAGAGGTGACAACTTTAAGAAAAGCGCTAGAACAAACTCATAGTGCAGAAGTTGAAGAGCTTCGGAGAGAGATAGCGCTATTAAAGGAACAGCAAGAGAGACCCCGTGCTACTGAAAACGGGACAGCCGACAGAACATTGAGCCAACCAGCAATTGATGATGAAAAGTTGGTGCGTTCCATCATGGGGCAGGTTGGCCAAATGATCAGTGCGAAATTTGAAGCACTGGAGAAGAGATTGCAGCCGAATCAACAATCTCACCCATCGGAAGAAGAAGAGGCAGGTCTATCCCCTAGACCAGAAACTGCTGTCACTACTCTAATGGCACCAGCTAATCCAGGCCCTAAGGTGCACGCCAGAGTAAACAAGAAGAAGAAGACTAAAAATCCTCCTTCTAAGGCGAAAGAGACAGTCCCTCCCTTAGGGTCATCTAAGGCGAAAGTGACAGTCCCTCCCTCAGAGTCATCTATACCAGTGACTGGTGCCTCGGAAGGCTGGAATGTAGTGGTGAGCCGGAGAGGGAAGAAAAAGGCTGCGCAAACCAAGTCGCTTCCGGTAGCCTCTGCTAAGCTGAAACCATCTCAGCTACGCCCACCGCGATCTGCGGCGGTCGTAATTAAACTTCAACCCTCTGCCGTCGAACGGAACGTCACCTATGGGGAAATATTTGCCCAGGTGAAACAAAACATAGATCTTAAAGACCTAGGAATTCAAGACCTCAGGTATAAGGTGGCAGCGACTGGAGCCAGGATGCTAGAACTACCTGGCCCCAACAATGAGGGAAAGGCCGACGCCTTAGTGCAGCGTCTGGGCACTTTACTGCCGGATGGGGATGTGCAAATATCCAGGCCAGTAAAATGCGCTGAGCTTCGTGTGCTTGGTCTCGAAGACTCAGTGACCCCAGAAGAATTGGCTGAAGCAGTCAGTAGAACAGGCGGCTGCAACAAAGAGACGGTAAAGGTGGGAGACATACGCCGCAACCGCTTCGGTGTAGGAACCGCCTGGGTTAAATGCCCTGTGCTGGCCGCGAAAACCATTGCGCAGGAGGGTAGATTTTGGGTAGGTTTCGTGTTGGCACAAGCCAAACTTCTGCAGCCTCGGCCACAACGATGCTTCCGCTGCCACGAAGTGGGGCACGTGGCGGCCAAATGCACCGTTGCAGACGATCGCAGCAATCAATGCTTTCGTTGCGGGCGTGCGGGACATAAGCGAGGGCAATGCTCTGAAGCGCCACATTGCCCGGTCTGCGAGAGTGCGAACAAGCCGGCCAACCATATTGTCGGCAGTGCAGCTTGTACCAGACCCCCGGCCCGAAAGAGGGGAGATAAACGTTCTACGGCTATAAAGCCGACTATGGAGGTTCAAACGTTGGACCGATAAAAATGGCGCTAAAGGTTCTACAAGCGAACTTGAACCACTGTGCTAGAGCTCAGGACCTGTTCGTCCAAAGTCTGGCGCAGTGGTCCGTGCAGGTAGCCGTCGTCGCAGAGCCATACTCCGTTCCTCCGCGGGACACCTGGGCAGGAGATGACGAAGGGCAGGTAGCGATCGTGACTCAGGTCGCCGCTGGAGCCCCACCCTTCTCGCAAATTGTAAAAGGGTCGGGATGCGTTGCGGCACTGCTGGGGCGGATCGTCGTAGTCGGAGCATACTTCTCCCCCAACAAAACTTTGACGGAATTCGAAGAGTTCCTAAACAGATTGGGGGATCTAATTGCACGATTCCACACTATGGAAGTCATCCTCGCGGGAGATCTGAACTCAAAGTCCCCAATATGGGGCTCGATAGTGGAAGATGCACGGGGGAGAGCCCTTGCAGAATGGGCAGTTGCCATGGATCTAACTGTCCTCAACCGAGGGACGACGTATACGTGCGTGCGTCGCCAGGGTGGGTCCATTGTAGACGTAACGTTTGCAAGCCCTACCCTGGCACGGCGTGTACACGGCTGGCGAGTGCTGGATGATGTGGAGACCTTATCAGACCATCTCTACATTAAATACGAAGTCTCCACACATCTGGCGGTGCCGCCAAGCCCCGGTCGAACCCCGAGAGAATATGGTCGTAGATGGCAGCTCAAGCGACTTGATCCAGAGATACTTAAAGAGGCGTCCATTGTAGCCTCCTGGATACCCCAAAATATATCATCTCCGGAGGAGGCAGCAGAACGACTGGAGGAGATTGTTAGGCGCATCTGTGATGCTTCCATGCCTCGATCTGGCCGTCGCCCTACAAGACATCAGGTGTGGTGGTGGACGTCAGAAATCGCACGGTTACGCGAGGACTGCGTCACAGCCCGGCGTCTTTACTCTCATTACCGGAGGAGAGTACATAGGGACCCGAATGAGGAAGACCGCAGATATGCTTGGTATATTGAGGCAAAGGAGCGTCTCCGAACCCAGATTGCCAGGTCCATCACCGAAGGAAGGGCTGAGATGTTAGAGGGGCTTGACAGAGACCCATGGGGCACACCTTACAAGTTAGTAAGGAACAAACTGCGCCCCTGGGCCCCTCCACTCACTGAAGTATTAGATGGAGAGGTGCTGAGAGGCGTGCTAGGGTCTTTGTTCCCGCAACACGACAACTTTGTGCCACCACATATGATCCCACGAAGAGCAGTGGTTGAACATGAAGTGCAAGAGGAAGTAGCGGCAATCGATGACGAGGAGATGGCAGATGCGGTTGTGCGACTACGGGGAAAATCTGTTGCCCCCGGACCAGATGGAGTACCAGGTCGTGCCTTAGCCTTGGCGATGGACGCCTTAGGGCCTTGGATAAGGGAACTATTCACTGCCTGTCTGGCCCAAGCCGTAATCCCACAGAGGTGGAAGACAGGTAAGCTAGTTCTCCTTAGAAAGGAAGGGCGTCCGGTGGAATCTCCATCCTCCTATCGGCCCATTGTGCTTTTGAATGAGACGGCCAAATTGTTTGAACGCATCGTAGTCGGCAGATTAATCAAACACATGACGGAAACTGGGCCGGATCTGTCGGACGCGCAGTATGGTTTTCGGGGAGGGCGCTCCACTGTGGATGCCATACTACGGGTCAAGTCTCTCGCGAAAGATGCGGTCTCCCAGGGTGAGGTAGTTATTGCGGTGTCATTGGACATCGCCAATGCATTCAACTCCTTGCCCTGGTCTTGCATTAGAGCGGCACTACACCACCATAGGGTGCCAATCTACCTGCGACGCACTATCGCGGCCTACCTTTCTGGCCGAGCTGTAGTCTTTCCTCAACGGGACGGCTGGGGAAGAAGAGAAATATCGTGCGGTGTTCCACAGGGCTCGGTTCTAGGGCCGCTCCTGTGGAACATCGGGTACGATTGGGTTCTGAGGAGTAGCACACTGAGAGGTATCAGCGTCGTGTGCTATGCAGACGATACCCTAGTCTTAGCAAGAGAGAAAACGCACAAGGACGCTGCGATCCTGGTAACGGCGGGAGTGGCTCATATCGTTGCGAAAATCAGGAGACTAGGGTTGAAGGTCGCCTTAGAGAAATCGGAAGCGATATGTTTCCACGGCCCACGAAGAACACCTACACCAGGTTCTCACATAGTGGTTGATGGAGTCTGCATTGGGCTGTCGGGCACGATGAAATACCTGGGACTCGTGCTCGACAGCCGGTGGAATTTTCGGGCGCATTTCCAGGCCCTTGCGCCGAAATTGGTTAAGACCGCAGGTGCACTCAGCAGGTTACTGCCCAATCTGCGGGGACCAAGCTGTCTAAGCAGGCGCCTGTATCTCGGAGTGTTAAGATCGATGGCGCTCTATGGTGCCCCTGCATGGACCGACTCCCTCTGCCGCGAAAATGTGGCAATCTTGCGGCGGTTGCAAAGGGTTATGGCTGCGAGGGTAGTAAGGGGTTACCGCACGATCTCAGGCGAGGTTGCGTGCGTGCTGGCTGGAGTCTTACCTTGGGACCTGGACGCACATTCCTTGGCGACGAGTTATCGTCGGCGTCGAGGCCTTGCGTCTGGGGACCTTAGTCCAGCACCACTCGAAGGCTCGGAGGAGCGTGAATCGCTCATAGAAAGGTGGCTCGTAAGACTAGAGCACGCTACAGCTGGCCGGAAAATTTTAGATGCAATTCGGCCTACCCTGAGGCAGTGGTTGGCGAGAAAACACGGCGTCCTCTCCTTTCGGCTAACGCAGGTCCTCACGGGGCACGGGTGTTTTGGCGGTTACCTGTGCCGCGTCGCTGGAAGGGAGCCCGACGCACGCTGCCACCACTGCGACCAGTGCGCAGATGAAGACGCCCAACATACACTGGAGATATGCCCAGCTTGGGCATCAGAGCGGGAGGCGCTCCAAAGTGTTGTGGGGGAGGACCTGACGCTCCCGGCCGTGATCAAAGCCATGGTCGAGAGCGAAAGGGCCTGGGACGCCGTCCAGACCTTCTGCGAGGTCGTCATGTCGCAGAAGGAGACGGCGGAGAGAGAGAGGGAGGCGACTTCCGATCTCGCCATCCG
The DNA here is from genome assembly GCA_951802675.2 of Boloria euphrosyne. Taxonomy (NCBI): domain Eukaryota; kingdom Metazoa; phylum Arthropoda; class Insecta; order Lepidoptera; family Nymphalidae; genus Boloria; species Boloria euphrosyne. The sequence continues at coordinate 54,841 of CATOQK020000018.1, forward strand.
CCGTCGAAGGACTGGGCGTCGGAGAGCGGCACAAGACCGCCGCCTCCCCCCCTAACACTAGCCAGAGGGCGGTAGACTTGGGGAAGTCTGCCGCCTAACAACCTGGCCCGAGTAGGCGCGCGCGGTGTCCGCCGCGCGCTACTCTAGTTGGTAGTCGTAGAGGGTGCCTCCTCCACCCTCCGACACCGAGGAGAGCCGTTGGGCTATCGCCGTCGGGGTCGCGGATGATTTCTGGTTCCCGTGGCCCCGGCATCAAGGCGATCAAGGTGGACACCGTCAGGTTTTAGTGGGTAAACTGCCGTGCGTTTACCATCTTTAGCACGGCAGGAGTCCCACATAACCCGTCGTTCTTCCCCAGGCGGCGGGTACTCGTAACGAGTTTCCTGACGTAAAAAAAAAAAAAAAAAAAAAAAAGGTTAGGTTAGGTTAGGTTAGGTTAGGTTAGGTTAGGTTAGGTTAGGTTAGGTTAGGTTAGGTTAGGTTAGGTTAGGTTAGGTTAGGTTAGGTTAGGTTAGGTTAGGTTAGGTTAGGTTAGGTTAGGTTAGGTTAGGTTAGGTTAGGTTAGGTTAGGTTAGGTTAGGTTAGGTTAGGTTAGGTTAGGTTAGGTTAGGTTAGGTTAGGTTAGGTTAGGTTAGGTTAGGTTAGGTTAGGTTAGGTTAGGTTAGGTTAGGTTAGGTTAGGTTAGGTTAGGTTAGGTTAGGTTAGGTTAGGTTAGGTTAGGTTAGGTTAGGTTAGGTTAGGTTAGGTTAGGTTAGGTTAGGTTAGGTTAGGTTAGGTTAGGTTAGGTTAGGTTGGGTTAGGTTAGGTTAGGTTAGGTTAGGTTGACGGGCCAGTTGGCGTAGTGGTGAGCAATGTACGACCCACGCACTGGTCCCCGGGTTCGTGTCCCGGTCCGAACATAATTTAATAATTTATATATGTTCGGGGTCGGTGGTCTATAGCGAGTACAACCACCCCCGCATAATTTGGGGGTGGCTACGAGCTATTGGAGGCATGTTTAGAAAGCTCTAAGCCCGACGGGGCGGTGAGTTAGTATAAACATAACTCTGTGGTGTGTGACCGAAAGTTCACTGCTTCAGAAGTCCTAGGCAGACGGCCTATAATGGACGGACGTTGCGGTGGATTAGTAGGTATGACGGTGGAGCCTAGCTCCAAAGAGATGGTAGAATGAGTACCACCGGTGGAGGCCGGTGGGAAAATTCGAATCTCTTTTTGACGGGCCAGTTGGCGTAGTGGTGAGCAATGTACGACCCACGCACTGGTCCCCGGGTTCGTGTCCCGGTCCGAACATAATTTAATAATTTATATATGTTCGGGGTCGGTGGTCTATAGCGAGTACAACCACCCCCGCATAATTTGGGGGTGGCTACGAGCTATTGGAGGCATGTTTAGAAAGCTCTAAGCCCGACGGGGCGGTGAGTTAGTATAAACATAACTCTGTGGTGTGTGACCGAAAGTTCACTGCTTCAGAAGTCCTAGGCAGACGGCCTATAATGGACGGACGTTGCGGTGGATTAGTAGGTATGACGGTGGAGCCTAGCTCCAAAGAGATGGTAGAATGAGTACCACCGGTGGAGGCCGGTGGGAAAATTCGAATCTCTTTGACGGGCCAGTTGGCGTAGTGGTGAGCAATGTACGACCCACGCACTGGTCCCCGGGTTCGTGTCCCGGTCCGAACATAATTTAATAATTTATATATGTTCGGGGTCGGTGGTCTATAGCGAGTACAACCACCCCCGCATAATTTGGGGGTGGCTACGAGCTATTGGAGGCATGTTTAGAAAGCTCTAAGCCCGACGGGGCGGTGAGTTAGTATAAACATAACTCTGTGGTGTGTGACCGAAAGTTCACTGCTTCAGAAGTCCTAGGCAGACGGCCTATAATGGACGGACGTTGCGGTGGATTAGTAGGTATGACGGTGGAGCCTAGCTCCAAAGAGATGGTAGAATGAGTACCACCGGTGGAGGCCGGTGGGAAAATTCGAATCTCTTGGACGTTTAAAAAACGAGCGTTTACGAGCGTTTTTGAATTGTTTGGGCGTTTTTGTGTCATTCGGGCGTTTTTTATTTCGGCGTTTTTTTTCTGGACTTTTGATTTTGCATGTGATTTGGCTTTGTGTTGTACCGGCGTTTTTTGTGGGCGTTTATTGTGGGCGTTTTTCTTGTTTGTGGGCGTTTTTTGGTGTTTTGTGGGTGTATTCGGTGTGTATGCACTGACGGATGAGTCATGAATGACTCAGACGTCAGTGCGGACACGGACGTGTCTGCCGGGCGCAAGCGTGTCAATGCTGCGCCTCCGCAACCGGGCTCCGGCTCGGGATCGGAGGGCGAGCAGAAGCTTAGCGCAAAAGTGGAGAAGGCCAAACGGGGCCGCACCTACGGTAGTAGGGGTGGTGCTGGGCCGGCGCGCGCGAGGGTAGCTCATCGTGAGCTTCAGGTCGAGGCCCGTGAGGCCGAATTTGCACGCAGTCTGGAAGCGAGGGAGTTCCGTAGGGACCAGCACAAGCTGGTTTTTAAGTTCGGCTCCGATCTTTCCGAGTCTGATACGCCGGTACCTGTGGACCCTGCTCTTCAGACTTCTGAGGAGCTAAAGGTACTCGGCATGGGGAGTGCAGCGGCGGTTTATGAGGTGGCCATGAGGTCTTCGAACCTCAAGGGCACCTATATAAAAAAATTGAAGGAGGCGTCTGCAGCAATGCAGATAGTGGTGGAGGCCCTGGCGGGTCGTACAGAGGCGGAAGAGATCCGCAGCCTGCGGGCTGAAATTGAGAGGATGCGTCGGAGGAATGAGCACCTCGAGTCGGAGCTCAAGGCCTACCGACGGGAGTTTTCGGGGCTCCGGAAGGAGCTGGCCAATGCGGGTGCGGGAGGTAAGAGTGCTGGCCCCTCGGATGCCTTAGGGGGGGAGTGGCTTGAAGAGATGCAGGCCACTCTCGCTCGTACCCTGGGCAATATGCTGGACGCCAAGCTGGATGCTAGGCTGTCCGGCATCGAGGCCAGGCTCCCGCCTGTTGCTCCAGTTCGTCCGCCATTGGCAGCTGAGAGGCGCAAAGAGACCGCTCCGGCCTCGGCTTCACCTCCAGCTCTTGCCACAGTGGTGGCTGCGTCGGCTGGGACTTCTGGGGGCGATTCGGGGGTTAGGAAGTACCCCCCGAAGAAGAAGAGGAAGACGGCTCCTCGCCCTCGTTCTTCTGGGCCGGCTCCGGCAGTTGCAGCTGCCGCTTCTGCACCCCCTGCAGTGGCTGAGCAAAGCACAACAGTGGACCCACAAGAGGGCACGTGGGCCACTGTTGTGAGGAAAGGGAAGGGCAAGGGGAAAAAGTCGGCCCCTGCGAATGCCCCTGCACCGTCGGCTCCCTCGGCTTCGAGGGCGCGTTCTAGGTCGAGGGCTCCGGCCCCTAAGCCCAAGGTAGGAGCTCCGCCGCGCACCTTGGCCTTGACAATTACTCTGTTGCCGGAGGCAGAGGCGAGGGGGGTCACATATGGTCAGGTGCTGGAGAGGGCTCAGCAAAGAATCGACTTGGCCCAAGTTGGGGTGAGCGGAGGGCTCACTGTCAGGCGTGCCGCTACGGGGGGTCGGGTTATCGAACTCCCCACCTCTACGCCCTCAGAGGTAGCGGACCGCCTGGCGGAGAGGATTCGCCAGGTTCTGGACGGCCTGGCGACGGTTGTTCGTCCAATTAAACAGGGGGAGTTGAAGCTCACTGGCCTTGACGACTCCTCCACTAAGGAGGGGGTAGCCCTGGCAGTTGTCGCTGTGGGGGGCTGTCCCTTGAAGGACGTCAGGGTCACTGAGATCCAAGTAGGGAAGGGCGGGATGGGTATGGCTGTCGTGCGATGCCCTGTCACGATAGCCAAGAAGGTGGCTGATGCTGGCCGGCTTCAAGTCGGCTGGTATTCAGCCAAGGTGGAGGTGCTGGAGCCGCGCCCCATGCGGTGCTACAAGTGCATGGGGATAGGGCACACTAGACCCATGTGCCCATCTAGCACCGATAGGGGGCACCTGTGCCATCGCTGCGGCGAGGAGGGGCACGTTGCCGCCGACTGCACGGCAAGGAGGCCGCGCTGCAAAGTCTGTGCGGATGCGGGGCGCCCTTCGGGGCACATGATGGGTGGCCGGGACTGTCGGCCACCCTCCACAAGGGGTAAGGTGGCCCAGCAGACCAGGGCCACCACAAGGGGGGAAAGCCATAGGGCTGCTGAGGAGGAGGCGGGGATGTCCTCATAATGGTAGGACAAACCCGCTTCCTTCAAGCGAATGTCAACCACTCGGCCGGAGCGCAGGACCTGCTGTTGCAGTCCATGGCCGAGTGGGAAATTGACGTGGCGGTGGCCTGCGAGCCCTATTATGTCCCCCCTCAGAATCCGCACTGGGCGGGGGACTTGGAGGGCTCCGTGGCCATCATGATTAGGAGTGGTACCGGCCCCCACCTCTCGAAGATCGAGAGGGGTTCGGGATTCGTTGTTGCAAGGTGGGGGGAGTACGCCATCATTGGGGTGTACTTCTCCCCCAACCGCACCCTGGCAGAGTTCGAGATTTTCCTTGACTCTGTCAGGGCTGCGGTGGGCCGGCAGTCGCCGAGGAAGATTATCGTCCTCGGCGACTTTAACGCGAAATCCCGAGCCTGGGGGAACCCCACCTCGGACGCTCGTGGGAGAGAAGTCCAGGTGTGGGCCCTGCTCTCCGGGCTGTCCCTTTTGAATGTGGGGACGGCCTTCACGTGCGTGCGACATCAGGGGGGGTCTGTGGTGGACCTGTCGTTCGCCACCCCTGATGTCGCACGGGACGTGAGGAACTGGAGAGTGGAGGAGGAGGTGGAGACCCTATCGGACCACTTGTACATCCGATTTGAGGTCTCCACCAATCCGGTACCGGTGGATCGCCTCGGAGGCTCATCTCGAGCGCTCCCGAGATGGGCCTTCGGCCGGCTCGATGCTGAGCTGGCTCGTGAGGCGACCATCGTTGCTGTCTGGGGCAATCCCCAGGGGATGGTGGTGGGTGCCAGCTCCGATGTAGAGGAGCTGGCTGGCCGCATGCGTGACACCCTCACAAGGGTGTGCGATGCGGCCATGCCGCGTTGGAGACGGCGAAGGGGCCGCAGGCGGCAAGTATATTGGTGGTCGCCCGAAATTGCGGAACTCCGGGCGGCCAGCAACAGGGCGAGGAGGGAATTTGTGCGGTGCCGTAGGAGGCATGGCGTTAACCCGGCTTTGGAGGCTGAGCTGCGGCTGGCCTACAAATCTGCCAAGAAGGCCCTGCAGCTCGCCATCAGCCGGGCAAAGGAGGCGGCCCGTCAGGAGCTCCTGGCGGACCTGGATCGGGATCCGTGGGGGCGCCCTTTCATTGGCGCGCGGAATAAACTCCGTGCCCACGGCGCCCCGGTCACGGAGACCACGCCTCCCGACATCCTCCTACGGCTCGTGGGAGGGTTGTTCCCGGAGTCCTCTGGGCATATCCCCCCAGTGATGGCTTCTCCCTCTACCACTGAGGGTGTGGAGGAAGCCCCCCCAATCACTGAGGGGGAATTTCTCCTGGCCTGTGACAAGCTGCGGGCCAGGCGGAAGGCTCCGGGACCGGATGGTATTCCAGGGCGAATCGTTTTTATCGCCCTGGAATACCTGGGTGGGGATCTTCGGGAGTTGTTCAACGCATGCCTACGCGCTGGGCAATTCCCGAAGATCTGGAAGGAGGGAAAGTTGTGCCTGTTGCCCAAGGAGGGTCGTCCTCTGGACTCCCCTTCGGCATACAGGCCAATTGTGATGCTGAGTGAGGTGGGCAAGCTCTTCGAGCGCATTCTTGCCGCCCGCCTTACTCAGCATCTCGAAGAGGTGGGACCGGGCCTTTCGGAGGTCCAGTTTGGGTTCAGGGCGGGTCGTTCGACCGTTGACGCCCTGAACACCTTGAAGGCGCGGTCCTTGGCCGCTGTGGAGGAGGGAGACGTGCTGATGGCCGTCTCATTGGATGTGGCCAACGCCTTCAACACTCTGCCGTTTGAGACTTTACGAGAGGCACTTCGCTACCATGAGGTGCCTCTCTATCTCCGGCGGGTGTTGGACGCGTACCTCCGCGACAGGCAGGTCGTGTGGACGGGAGTGAACGGGGTGGTCAGTCGACGACGTGTCGACTGCGGGGTTCCACAGGGGGCGGTTTTAGGCCCGGTCCTGTGGAACCTCGGGTATGATTGGCTCCTGCGGTGTCCGCTTCCTCCCGGGTTGGGTGTCATTGCGTATGCGGATGACACCCTTGTCACAGCCCGGGGTCGTACGTACGACGAAGCGGCACGCTTGGCCACAGTCGGCACCGAGTTGGTCGTCGACCGGATTGGCATGTTGGGCCTGAGGGTCTCCGTCTCTAAAACGGAGGCCCTCCTTTTTCACGGCCCACGCCGTAGACTACCCCGTAACGCCTGCCTGTGCGTCCAGGGGAGGAGGGTGGAGGTAAAGGCCCAGATGAAATATCTGGGCCTGACCCTGGACGGCCGCTGGACGTTCCGTGTCCATTTCGCCCAGCTCGCCCCGAAGTTGATCAGCGCCGCCTCGGCCCTCGGCAGGCTACTGCCGAATGTCGGGGGCCCTGGATCTCACTGCCGGCGGCTCTATGCTGGCATAGTGAGGTCCATGGCACTGTACGGTGCTCCTGTGTGGTTCGACGCCCTCTCCGCACCTAACAGGGCCCAATTGCGCAAGGCGCAGCGGGTCCTGGCGGTGAGGGCGGTGAGGGGGTACCGTACGGTGTCCTACACGGCGGCAACACTTCTGGCGGGCGACCCGCCCTGGCATCTCAGGGCGGAAGTGCTCGCCGAAGTATATCAATTTCGGGCGCGCGAGCGGGCGAGGGGAGAACGTCCAGCGGGGGAGGGAATCGCCGGGATCAGACGCCTATGTGACGAGGCTCTGATTCGGCGATGGGAGGAGGAGTTGGGGACTCCGGCGGCTGGCCTGGTGACGGTGGGTGCGATCCTTCCGCACCTGTCTCGCTGGGTCAGGAGGCCACACGGCGTCCTGACGTTCAGGCTGACGCAGATGCTGACCGGGCATGGTTGCTTTGGGAAGTATCTGTGTCAGATTGCGCGTCGGGAACCGTCGCCCGCATGTCACGAGTGTGATGCGTCCGTGGACACAGCGCATCACACTCTCGTGGAATGCGCCGCCTGGTCTCCCCAGCGCCATGCCCTGATGATGGTAGTGGGTGGGGACCTTTCGTTGTGCAGCGTGGTTGGGGCCATGCTGCGTGACGAGAGGTCCTGGTCGGCGATGGTCTCCTTTTGTGAGACCGTCATCTCACTGAAGGAGACGGCGGAGAGGGAGCGCGAGGCTAACACTTCGCACCCTCTTCGTCGCCGTCGGCTAGGGGGGAGGAGGCGCCGCTATGCGCATCTTCTCCCACCACCCTAGAGGAACTACAGCGGGGGAGTCGCTCACTTGACTCTCCTGCACATCATCAGGGCGGTCGGGATGCTCTGTGAACAGAGGGCATCCTGATTTAGGTGCAGTGGCCCGCGTGGTTCGGGCCGTCCGCAGGGACGTTACGGTTGAATGCGAAAGCGACCCCGTAACGTCCCATTGCACTGCGGCGACGTGTTCCGCTGGAGGTTTTAGTGAGTAGGAGTCTCACAGTACCCACCGGTTTATGACGGACCGGTGGGTCCCCATGATGGGTTTCCTCCAGCGACAACAAAAAAAAAAAAAAAAAAAAAAAAAAAAAAAAAAAAAAAAAAAAAAAAAAAAAAAAAAAAAAAAAGGTTAGGTTAGGTTAGGTTAGGTTAGGTTAGGTTAGGTTAGGTTAGGTTAGGTTAGGTTAGGTTAGGTTAGGTTAGGTTAGGTTAGGTTAGGTTAGGTTAGGTTAGGTTAGGTTAGGTTAGGTTAGGTTAGGTTAGGTTAGGTTAGGTTAGGTTAGGTTAGGTTAGGTTAGGTTAGGTTAGGTTAGGTTAGGTTAGGTTAGGTTAGGTTAGGTTAGGTTAGGTTAGGTTAGGTTAGGTTAGGTTAGGTTAGGTTAGGTTAGGTTAGGTTAGGTTAGGTTAGGTTAGGTTAGGTTAGGTTAGGTTAGGTTAGGTTAGGTTAGGTTAGGTTAGGTTAGGTTAGGTTAGGTTAGGTTAGGTTAGGTTAGGTTAGGTTAGGTTAGGTTAGGTTAGGTTAGGTTAGGTTAGGTTAGGTTAGGTTAGGTTAGGTTAGGTTAGGTTAGGTTGACGGGCCAGTTGGCGTAGTGGTGAGCAATGTACGACCCACGCACTGGTCCCCGGGTTCGTGTCCCGGTCCGAACATAATTTAATAATTTATATATGTTCGGGGTCGGTGGTCTATAGCAAGTACAACCACCCCCGCATAATTTGGGGGTGGCTACGAGCTATTGGTGGCATGTTAGAAAGCTCTAAAAAAAGTCTCGACGGGGACTGTGAGTTAGTATAACATACATGGCGGTTGACCGAAAGTTCACTGCTTCTGAAGTCCTAGGCAGACGGCCCATAATGGACGGAAGTTGCGGAGAATTAGTAGGTCTGAGGTTGGGAACGTGTAGTTCCAGAAGAGATGGTAGAATGAGTACCACCGGTTGAGGGGCCGGTGGGAAAATTCGAATCTCTTTCGTGGGAAAATTCGACCCACATTTTGACGGCCTAGTTGGCGTAGTGGTGAGCAATGTACGACCACACGCACTAGGTCCCGGGTTCGCGTCCCGGTCCGAATGCAATTTATAATTTAATATGTGTTCGGGGTCAGTGGTTAATGGCGAGTACAACCCTTCCCGCACATTTGGGGGGGGATACGAGCCATTGGTGGAATGTTAGAAAGCTTACTATCTCCATCGGGGACGCCTGATAGAATAGTGAGTGAGTATAGCGGACCGCTGTGGCCGAGCGTAGTACCGCGACGGGGGACGCCCTGACGCGGACTGCGGGTCGGGTCTGTGAACGCGCCCCACTCCCCGCAGGCCGGGGGAGAGGGGTGCGGGAACGGGCAAACTCACGCGATTGCGCCTTCCTCCGCAGGCCGGGGGGGAGGTGTGAGAGCGTACTGTGGCGTGTTCGAGATTACACTTGTGACCGGGGTAAACCTGGACACGAGGTATGATCGATAATTGCGATTGCGCCTTCGGGTGTAAGAGCAACTTGTATGGTGTTTCCGAAAGTCTGCCGCTTCCGTCGCGTTGCGGTGGGCAAGTAGGAACGACAGGCGAACTAGTACGGCCGGTCGATAAGTCTGAGAAAGTCGGTGGGTAGTTGGAAGCCGAAGGTTGGCCGGGAACTAGATTCGCCTGCTAATTCGGATCGAAGGCTGTTGTTGTTCGATCTGCCTGTACCGGAATGATGGTGGGGACCGCATGATGGTGGGACGCCGGGGTTGCCAAATCGGACCGGTGCGGGTAGCATCGAAGGGACAGCATCAGATGGGCCTGTAGTGGGTGTTAGATGGCTGCCGGGCACTCGCGGAGGTGGACGACCACCCTTAAACTCCACTAATTCGTAAGACTAGCCGGAAAGTTCAACTGTGATGTGTAGACTGCTGGGGCAGTATAAGAATGAGTACTACTGTCGAAAGGCGGTGGGAAAATTCGACCCACATTTGACGGCCTAGTTGGCGTAGTGGTGAGCAATGTACGACCACACGCACTAGGTTCCGGGTTCGCGTCCCGGTCCGAATGCAATTTATAATTTAATATGTGTTCGGGGTCAGTGGTTAATGGCGAGTACAACCCTTCCCGCACATTTGGGGGGGGATACGAGCCATTGGTGGAATGTTAGAAAGCTTACTATCTCCGTCGGGGACGCCTGATAGAATAGTGAGTGAGTATAGCGGACCGCTGTGGCCGAGCGTAGTACCGCGACGGGGGACGCCCTGACGCGGACTGCGGGTCGGGTCTGTGAACGCGCCCCACTCCCCGCAGGCCGGGGGAGAGGGGTGCGGGAACGGGCAAACTCACGCGATTGCGCCTTCCTCCGCAGGCCGGGGGGGAGGTGTGAGAGCGTACTGTGGCGTGTTCGAGATTACACTTGTGACCGGGGTAAACCTGGACACGAGGTATGATCGATAATTGCGATTGCGCCTTCGGGTGTAAGAGCAACTTGTATGGTGTTTCCGAAAGTCTGCCGCTTCCGTCGCGTTGCGGTGGGCAAGTAGGAACGACAGGCGAACTAGTACGGCCGGTCGATAAGTCTGAGAAAGTCGGTGGGTAGTTGGAAGCCGAAGGTTGGCCGGGAACTAGATTCGCCTGCTAATTCGGATCGAAGGCTGTTGTTGTTCGATCTGCCTGTACCGGAATGATGGTGGGGACCGCATGATGGTGGGACGCCGGGGTTGCCAAATCGGACCGGTGCGGGTAGCATCGAAGGGACAGCATCAGATGGGCCTGTAGTGGGTGTTAGATGGCTGCCGGGCACTCGCGGAGGTGGACGACCACCCTTAAACTCCACTCCACTAATTCGTAAGACTAGCCGGAAAGTTCAACTGTGATGTGTAGACTGCTGGGGCAGTATAAGAATGAGTACTACTGTCGAAAGGCGGTGGGAAAATTCGACCCACATTTGACGGCCTAGTTGGCGTAGTGGTGAGCAATGTACGACCACACGCACTAGGTTCCGGGTTCGCGTCCCGGTCCGAATGCAATTTATAATTTAATATGTGTTCGGGGTCAGTGGTTAATGGCGAGTACAACCCTTCCCGCACATTTGGGGGGGGATACGAGCCATTGGTGGAATGTTAGAAAGCTTACTATCTCCGTCGGGGACGCCTGATAGAATAGTGAGTGAGTATAGCGGACCGCTGTGGCCGAGCGTAGTACCGCGACGGGGGACGCCCTGACGCGGACTGCGGGTCGGGTCTGTGAACGCGCCCCACTCCCCGCAGGCCGGGGGAGAGGGGTGCGGGAACGGGCAAACTCACGCGATTGCGCCTTCCTCCGCAGGCCGGGGGGGAGGTGTGAGAGCGTACTGTGGCGTGTTCGAGATTACACTTGTGACCGGGGTAAACCTGGACACGAGGTATGATCGATAATTGCGATTGCGCCTTCGGGTGTAAGAGCAACTTGTATGGTGTTTCCGAAAGTCTGCCGCTTCCGTCGCGTTGCGGTGGGCAAGTAGGAACGACAGGCGAACTAGTACGGCCGGTCGATAAGTCTGAGAAAGTCGGTGGGTAGTTGGAAGCCGAAGGTTGGCCGGGAACTAGATTCGCCTGCTAATTCGGATCGAAGGCTGTTGTTGTTCGATCTGCCTGTACCGGAATGATGGTGGGGACCGCATGATGGTGGGACGCCGGGGTTGCCAAATCGGACCGGTGCGGGTAGCATCGAAGGGACAGCATCAGATGGGCCTGTAGTGGGTGTTAGATGGCTGCCGGGCACTCGCGGAGGTGGACGACCACCCTTAAACTCCACTAATTCGTAAGACTAGCCGGAAAGTTCAACTGTGATGTGTAGACTGCTGGGGCAGTATAAGAATGAGTACTACTGTCGAAAGGCGGTGGGAAAATTCGACCCACATTTTAGACGGGCCAGTTGGCGTAGTGGTGAGCAATGTACGACCCACGCACTGGTCCCCGGGTTCGTGTCCCGGTCCGAACATAATTTAATAATTTATATATGTTCGGGGTCGGTGGTCTATAGCGAGTACAACCACCCCCGCATAATTTGGGGGTGGCTACGAGCTATTGGAGGCATGTTTAGAAAGCTCTAAGCCCGACGGGGCGGTGAGTTAGTATAAACATAACTCTGTGGTGTGTGACCGAAAGTTCACTGCTTCAGAAGTCCTAGGCAGACGGCCTATAATGGACGGACGTTGCGGTGGATTAGTAGGTATGACGGTGGAGCCTAGCTCCAAAGAGATGGTAGAATGAGTACCACCGGTGGAGGCCGGTGGGAAAATTCGAATCTCTTTCCGGGGGAGAGGCTGACTCCTACCGGACGCGTCCCCGGGTGGCGGATAGGGGAATGCCACGCCGGCAGCCTGCACCTCCTAGTCGAGTGCGGCGGGGGTGGTACTCCTCAGTGGCCTGCACCTTAATTGAGTGCGGCGCTGAGTTGTGCCACGCTGGCAGCCTGCACCTTCTAGGTTGAGTGCGGCGGGGGTGGTACCGGAGCAATCCGGCGCGGACCAACAGCCAGGGGGGGGGGGGTTTAGGGAGCGGCGTCAGGCGGGCGCCGAGTCTCCCGCGTGGTGGTAGCCGGTGCCTCTGGTCGTTTTTACGATAGGAGGCACTGTGCGGGCCGTACTGGCGGGACTAGCCTGTCGGTGCGGCGGCTGGAGCGGGGCCACTTTGGTGGTCCTGCGTCTGGCGAGGGGTTTGGCACGTTGGGAGGGGTAGGACCCCCCCTCCCTTCGGTGCCAGGGGGGTGCCCACTTGTGGGTGTTAGGTTCGCACCGGGGACTCTTTGGCCAGTGGGTGGTCGGGGAGGACTCGGTGCTGGTGGGGCTGGGCTGCGGGGGGTGGGTGGAATTCACAATTCTCCCCGCCCTCTGTGGTCTGGTTCAGCGGGGGAGGGGGGTGTCGGCGTTGCCGCATCCTCTTCTCCTGCTGTCGTGGTTTTTAGGGCTGTTCCAGGGACTCTCTGGCCTGTGGATGGTTGGGGTGGACTTGGAGCAGTCCTTTGTGGTTGTAAATTCTTCCCATATTGAGGCTGCCCTTTTCAGGGCGGCCTCATGTTGGTGGCTTCGGCCAACCGTCGGGGCGTCGCGGTTGTATGCGAAAGCGATCCCGTGGCGTCCCATTCATGGCGGCAGGGGTTTGGGAGTTGGGTTTTAGTGGGTATGCCGGATGCGTCCGGAGAGTCGCCACATAACCCCCAGGGGAAGTCGGGGGTACCCGTAACAGGGTTTCCCAACTTTCAATCCGGGGGAGAGGCTGACTCCTACCGGACGCGTCCCCGGGTGGCGGATAGGGGAATGCCACGCCGGCAGCCTGCACCTCCTAGTCGAGTGCGGCGGGGGTGGTACTCCTCAGTGGCAAGCACCTTAATTGAGTGCGGCCCTGAGTTGTGCCACGCTGGCAGCCTGCACCTTCTAGGTTGAGTGCGGCGGGGGTGGTACCGGAGCAATCCGGCGCGGACCAACAGCCAGGGGGGGGGGGGGGTTTAGGGAGCGGCGTCAGGCGGGCGCCGAGTCTCCCGCGTGGTGGTAGCCGGTGCCTCTGTCGTTTACGCTGTAAACGGCGGTTAGGCACTGTGCGGGCCGTACTGGCGGGACTAGCCTGTCGGTACGGCGGCTGGAGCGGGGCCACTCTGGTGGTCCTGCGTCTGGCGAGGGGTTTGGCACGTTGGGAGGGGTAGGACCCCCCCTCCCTTCGGTGCCGGGGGGGTGCCCACTTGTGGGTGTTAGGTTCGCACCGGGGACTCTTTGGCCAGTGGGTGGTCGGGGAGGACTCGGTGCTGGTGGGGCTGGGCTGCGGGGGGTGGGTGTTCTCCCCGCCCTCTGTGGTCTGGTTCAGCGGGGGAGGGGGATTGTCGGCGTTGCCGCATCCTCTTCTCCTGCTGTCGCGGTTTTTAGGGCTGTTCCAGGGACTCTCTGGCCTGTGGATGGTCGGGGTGGACTTGGAGCAGTCCTTTGTGGTTGTAAATTCTTCCCATATTGAGGCTGCCCTTTTCAGGGCGGCCTCATGTTGGTGGCTTCGGCCAACCGTCGGGGCGTCGCGGTTGTATGCGAAAGCGATCCCGTGGCGTCCCATTCATGGCGGCAGGGGTTTGGGAGTTGGGTTTTAGTGGGTATGCTGGATGCGTCCGGAGAGTCGCCACATAACCCCCAGGGGAAGTCGGGGGTACCCGTAACAGGGTTTCCCAACTATAAAAAAAAAAAAAAAAAAAAAAAAAAAAAAAAAAAAAAAGGTTAGGTTAGGTTAGGTTAGGTTAGGTTAGGTTAGGTTAGGTTAGGTTAGGTTAGGTTAGGTTAGGTTAGGTTAGGTTAGGTTAGGTTAGGTTAGGTTAGGTTAGGTTAGGTTAGGTTAGGTTAGGTTAGGTTAGGTTAGGTTAGGTTAGGTTAGGTTAGGTTAGGTTCCCGTGGGAGTTGCTGGAACTTCTATCGGGCGCGTCCCCAGGTGGCGGATAGGGGAATGCCACTCGCATTTTGCGGGTGGTAGCGGGGAAACCCGCCGCGGACCAAAACCAGCAGGTGTGGGCGCACCTATAGGGGCTTGTTAGCCCTGCGGCCTATGGGACCTCACCCTAAACAAAGGCGAAGCTGTGGATCAGCAAAAAACCCATCATGAAAGCAGCCAGTGAACATATTCCCCAGGAGGGCACCGATGTGACTATCCGTCGGCAATCCCTCCGTGCTACGGCACGCCGTCCCGTCGAATCTGGGGGGGACAACTACTGCTTTGGTGATGTCCGGGAGCCCGAGAAGGGCGGAGTTGACGTTGGGCCTGCGATGGGCGGCGAAAATATTGTTGGTAACGTGCCTGCGACGGGCGGGGGTTTAGTGCCTGCGAAGGGCGGGGGTTCAGTGCCTGCGACGGGCGGGGGCTTAGTGCCTGAGACGGGCGGGGGCTTTGTGCCTGAGACGGGCGGGGATGTGATGCCTGAGACGGGCGGAGTTGACGTGGTGCCCGAGATGGGCGGTGAAGAAGGTGCGCTAGCGACGGGCAGTGTGTTGGTCGCCGGTGATTGGCCTGAGACGGGCGTAGGTGCACCGCTTTGTGGCGCGAGAAGGAAAGAGGCTGTTGGCAGTTTGCCATCAGTTGTGTTGTCTCGCATCGAGGTGGGGGAGTGTGCGAAGACATACTCTAGGCGGGGCTCACTATCCTCGCAGGGAGGGAGATTATGGGCAGCGGGCTCGGAGTCTGAGGTGGAGAGTGTAGCGTCCACAAGGTCGGAGAGGGGCACTTCTAGGGGTCAATATATGAGGAAGAGACCTCGGGATCCTATGGAGCCGTCTGGCTCTTCCGAGGAAGATAGCGGGAAGCCTAAGGCCAAGACGTCGTCCAGTCAGAGGAAGCTCGTTAGGTGTCCAAAGACTGGGCGATTTATTAGCCCAGGGGTTACTCAGGCAAACGAGGCGCCCAGAGAGGAGCTGAAGCGGCAGGTAGAGCGAGAGGTCGCGGAAGCTACACTGGAGGTGCAGACTAGGCCAAGCTCTAGCCTCTCTGATGTATCGGTGAGGTCCTTATATGAGCCTGGTGAAGGAGTACTGGCCACTGACTTGCACTCGCTGGTGGCCAACAATTTAGAGGTCATCAACAAAGTGGCCAGTAAGTCGAAGAATCTTAAGGGTACCTTCACTAAGGCCCTTAAGCAGGCGTCGAGCTCGATTGCTGCAGCAGTCGATATTCTTGCTCGGCGCACAATCACGGAGGAGACTGCACAACTGCGTGCTAGCAATACCCGACTGCAGGCGGAGCTAGCCGAGTTGCGGAAGGAAGTCGCAGGAATGAAGGAGGCCATGGAGAAGGAGCGAAGGGAGCGAAGACTACCTACGCCACCTCCTACCAACCTGCAGGGATCGGACGAATATACGCGCTCCATCATGGTCCAGGTGGGGACTATGCTGAATGCCCGACTAGAGTCGTTGGAGAGTCGGCTTCTGCCGGAGCAGCGCACTCGTCCTCCGCTCGCGTCCGATAGGACGAAAGAGAGGAGGACGACACCAACGGAGACTGTCGCCGCCGCCGCCACCACCTTGGTAGCGCCGGCTAATCCTGCCTCGGATAGGACAAAGAAGCCCCCGAAGAAAAAGAAGGGGAAGAAGAAGAAGAAGAAGGCGAGTGCGTCCCAGCCGACTGCACCGGAGAGCTCCCGTCCTTTGCCGCCCGCGCCCACCACTCAATCGGAGGGGTGGAACGTGGTGGTCAGGAGGGGCTCTAAGAAGAAGGAGGGGGCCAAACAGCAGCCAAAGCAGCAAAGGGCACAAAAGCCCAAAGCGCCTAAGCTGCGCCCGCCCAACTCATCGGCGGTGGTCTTAAAGCTGCAGCCAGAAGTAGCAGACCGCCTGACCTACAGCGAGGTGTTCGCTAGGGTGAGGCGGGAAGTACGCCTGGAGGACCTGGGGATCGTGGATCTCCGGCTCAAAGTAGCGGCCACCGGGGCCAGAATGCTTGAGCTTCCTGGCAGAGATAGTGCGGAGAAGGCAGATGCTCTGGCTGAAAAGATTAGGGGGGTACTGCCTGACGGAGAGGTGATGGTGTCCAGGCCGACAAAATGCGCAGAAATTCGCATCGCCGGTCTGGATGATTCAGTAACGCGGGACGAACTGACCGAGGTCATTGGCAGATTGGGTGGTTGTTCCGTCAGTGCAGTGAGGTCTGGTGAAATCCGCCGTGATCGTGCCGGGCTAGGAACGGCGTGGGTCCGATGTCCGGTGGCAGCGGCCAAGAAGGTGGTGGATGGTGGCCGAATCTTCGTCGGGTTTACGTCAGCACGTGTCCATCTGCTGCAGACGAGACCCCAGCGGTGTTTCCGCTGTCACGAGGGAGGCCACGTCGCGGCGCAATGCAAGGGGGCAATAGACCGTAGTGGCCAGTGCTACAGGTGTGGACAGCCTGGTCACATACGGAGTCATTGCACATCTGCACCTCATTGTGCAGTGTGCGAGGCGGCGAAGAGGCCAGCGGACCACACGGTCGGTAGCGCGGCCTGTGCTCGTTCTCATACAACGAGAACGAAAGGGAGGAAAGCGGCATCTGGGTCGAAATCTCAGGAGCAGCCAGTCCGCAATAGGGACGAGGAGGGGAGGGTCATGGAAACAACATAACCATGGCCCTAAGGTTCCTTCAGGTAAACCTAAACCACTGTGCCAGAGCACAGGACCTGTTCGTCCAAAGTCTGGTGCAGTGGTCGGTGCAGGTGGCGGTCGTAGCGGAGCCATACTGGGTCCCCCCGCGTGATAATTGGGTGGGTGACAACGAGGGGTTGGTGGCCATCGTTTCACAGGTAGCCGTGGGCTCCCCGCCGTTTACGCGAATTGTAAAGGGCACGGGATGTGTCGCGGCACTGTTAGGTGACGTGGTCGTCGTGGGGGTTTATTTCTCCCCTAATCGACCCATCGCGGAATTCGAAGAGTTCCTCTTTGAGCTGACGGGGCTGACTCGGACCTTCCGGGCCAGTAACCTGGTGGTTGCGGGGGACCTTAATGCCAAGTCAGGCTTGTGGGGTTCACCGACAACGGATGCTCGAGGTAGGCTACTCGAGGAGTGGGTCGTTGCCACTAATTTGACCGTCCTGAACCGAGGGACGGCAAATACGTGCGTGCGACGGCAGGGCGGGTCCATCGTGGATGTTTCGTTCGCGAGCCCGGCCTTAGCGCGCCGTATTCAGAGCTGGCGGGTGCTGGATGGGGTGGAGACTCTTTCGGACCACCTCTACATCTTTTTTGAGGTCTCCACACATCCGGCGGTGTCGTCAGGTCCTAGCCGAAACACGGGACAGGAGGGTCCCCGGTGGCAACTGAGACGTTTGGACAGGGGGATGCTAGAAGAGGCGGCATTGATTGCGTCCTGGCTGCCACGGTGTGCGGGGTCAGTGGAGGAGGCTGCCGAGTGGGTGCAGCGGAGTCTGACGCGAATTTGTGACGCGTCGATGCCTCGCTCGGGACATCGCCCTTCAAGGCGACAGGTGTACTGGTGGTCGGCGGAAATTGCGAGACTGCGCGAAGAGTGCGTGGCCGCGAGACGCCAGTATAGCCACTATCGGCGGAGGGTGCGTAGAGATCGGGAGGAAGAAGACCGGCTATACGCCAACTACACAGAAGCGAAGAGGCTTCTGCAGGTGGCAATCCAGGCGTCAAAGACACGTGCCAGGGAGGAGATGTTGGATGGGCTGGACAGGGACCCGTGGGGGACGCCGTACAGGATGGTGCGTAATAAGCTCCGTCCCTGGGCTCCCCCACTAACGCAGACGCTACCATCTGACGTCTTGCGAGAGGTGGTATCCAATCTGTTTCCTCATCGGGAGGATCATACGCCACCTCCGATGGTCCCGCGTCAAGTTGTCGGTGCGGAGGATGAGGAGGAGGAAGCTCCAGTTGTATTGGAGGAGGAGTTTTCTCGGGCAGTGTCGAGGTTGAAAGGAAAGAGCACAGCCCCTGGGTTGGACGGGATCCCTGGCAAGGTGCTAGTTTTGGCAACCGACACCATGGGTCAAGAGTTGAGAGAACTATATACTGCCTGTCTGGCTCATGCCTCAATTCCACGGCGTTGGAGGACAGGCAGATTAGTTCTCCTCAGGAAGGAGGGACGCCCAGCGGATTCCGTATCTGCCTACCGCCCCATTGTGCTGCTCGACGAGGTTGCAAAAACCTTCGAGCGCATAGTGGTGGACCGGCTTACGGCCCATTTGGAAGGAGTGGGTCCGGACCTATCGGACGCTCAGTTTGGTTTTCGCCGTGGTCGTTCTACGGTGGATGCCATTCTGCAGGTCAAGGCCCAAGCGCAGGAGGCAATCTCCCAGGGTGACGTCGTGCTGGCGGTGTCGCTTGACATCGTCAACGCTTTCAACTCGTTGCCCTGGAGCTGCATTAGGGAGGCGCTTCGTCATCATGGGGTGCCGACCTATATGCGCCGTGTCATCGGTGCCTACCTGTCGGGCAGGAACGTGTCTTTTCCCGTGAAGGACGGCTGGAGCACGAGAGAAGTGTCGTGCGGTGTTCCACAGGGTTCGGTTCTCGGCCCGCTCCTGTGGAACATCGGATACGACTGGGTGTTGCGGGGCTCTTGGTTGAAGGGAGTGAGCGTGGTCTGCTATGCCGACGACACTCTTGTGTTGGCTCGGCAGGCCACGTATCGGGAGGCGGCAGTTCTTGCGACGGCAGGAGTCGCTCAGGTGGTTGCGCGCATTAGGCGTCTTGGGTTGGAGGTCGCGCTGGAAAAATCCGAGGCCATTCTTTTTCACGGGCCTCGGAGGGCGCCCCCGGGGGACGCTAACATCGTCGTCGGCGGCACGCGCATCGGTCTGAAGAGTGCGATGACTTATTTGGGTCTAGTACTCGACAGCCGATGGAGCTTTAGGGCTCATTTTGCTGCACTCGTCCCGCGGGTGCTTAAGGTGGCGGCGGCTCTTTCCAGGCTGCTCCCGAATGTTGGTGGACCGGATAGCTCGTGTAGGCGACTATATTGTGGTGTTGTTCGGTCCATGGTGATGTACGGTGCTCCCGTATGGGTGGACGCCCTGAATAGGGATAACGTCGCCCTGCTGCGGAGGGCGCAGAGGGTGATGGCGACGAGAGTCGTGAGGGGGTACCGTACGATTGCCGGTGAGGTGGCGTGTGTGCTGGCTGGTGTTTTACCATGGGATCTGGATGCACTTTCCTTAGCGTCGATCTATTGTCGGCGCCGAGGCCCTGCGTCCAGAGACCTTAGCCTAGCACCGCGTGGAAGCGAAGAGCGGGAGACCGCTATCGAGAGGTGGCACAGTAGGCTGGAGCATCCTTCAGCTGGTCGCAGGACGATTGACGCTGTTCGTCCCGTCCTCAGGCAGTGGTTGGCGAGAGGGCACGGTGAACTCTCTTTTCGGCTGACGCAGGTACTAACGGGGCATGGTTGTTTCGGGGGGTATTTGTGTCGAGTCGCGGGGAGGGAGCCCACTCCTCGATGCCACCATTGCAATGACTGTTCCGATGAGTCGGCTCAGCATACGCTGGAGGTGTGCCCAGCCTGGGCGACAGAGCGCGAGGCGCTCCAGAGTGTTGTGGGGGCGGACTTGACGTTGCCGGCCGTGATTTCCGCCATGGTCGGTAGCGAAAGGTCCTGGGATGCCGTCCTGTCCTTCTGTGAGGATGTGATGTCACAGAAGGAGGCGGCGGAGAGGGCGAGGGAGGCTACAACCGAACACGCCATCCGCCGTAGAAGGACCGGGCGCCGGAGAGCGGCTCACGATCGCCGCCTCCCCCCCTAACACAGGCCAGAGGGTGGTAGGCTTGGGGAAGCCTGCCGCCTAGTCACCTGGCCCGAGTAGGCGCGCGCGGTGTCCGCCGCGTGCCACTCAAAGATGGTTGTCGGGGGTTTTAAAACCGACACCGAGGCGTGCAGTGAGGCAATCGCCGTTGGGGTTCGCGGATGACTCTATTGGTTCCCGTGGCTCCGACCTTAAGGCGATCAAGGTGGACACCGTCAGGTTTTAGTGGGTAGGCTGCCGCGCGCTTACCATCTTTGCGCGGTGGGAGCCCCACATAACCCGTCGCCTTCCCCAGGGTGGCGGGTACCCGGTAACAGGGTTTCCTGACGTTAAAAAAAAAAAAAAAAAAAAAAAAAAAAAAAAAAAAAAAAAAAAAAAAAAAAAAAAAAAAAAAAAAAAAAAAAAAAAAAAAAAAAAAAAAAAGGTTAGGTTAGGTTAGGTTAGGTTAGGTTAGGTTAGGTTAGGTTAGGTTAGGTTAGGTTAGGTTAGGTTAGGTTAGGTTAGGTTAGGTTAGGTTAGGTTAGGTTAGGTTAGGTTAGGTTAGGTTAGGTTAGGTTAGGTTAGGTTAGGTTAGGTTAGGTTAGGTTAGGTTAGGTTAGGTTAGGTTAGGTTAGGTTAGGTTAGGTTAGGTTAGGTTAGGTTAGGTTAGGTTAGGTTAGGTTAGGTTAGGTTAGGTTAGGTTAGGTTAGGTTAGGTTAGGTTAGGTTAGGTTAGGTTAGGTTAGGTTAGGTTAGGTTAGGTTAGGTTAGGTTAGGTTAGGTTAGGTTAGGTTAGGTTAGGTTAGGTTAGGTTAGGTTAGGTTAGGTTAGGTTAGGTTAGGTTAGGTTAGGTTAGGTTAGGTTAGGTTAGGTTAGGTTAGGTTAGGTTAGGTTAGGTTAGGTTAGGTTAGGTTAGGTTAGGTTAGGTTAGGTTAGGTTAGGTTAGGTTAGGTTAGGTTAGGTTAGGTTAGGTTAGGTTAGGTTAGGTTAGGTTAGGTTAGGTTAGGTTAGGTTAGGTTAGGTTAGGTTAGGTTAGGTTAGGTTAGGTTAGGTTAGGTTAGGTTAGGTTAGGTTAGGTTAGGTTAGGTTAGGTTAGGTTAGGTTAGGTTAGGTTAGGTTAGGTTAGGTTAGGTTAGGTTAGGTTAGG
This sequence comes from Boloria euphrosyne, assembly GCA_951802675.2. Lineage (NCBI taxonomy): Eukaryota > Metazoa > Arthropoda > Insecta > Lepidoptera > Nymphalidae > Boloria > Boloria euphrosyne. The sequence continues at coordinate 75,766 of CATOQK020000018.1, forward strand.
TTAGGTTAGGTTAGGTTAGGTTAGGTTAGGTTAGGTTAGGTTAGGTTAGGTTAGGTTAGGTTAGGTTAGGTTAGGTTAGGTTAGGTTAGGTTAGGTTAGGTTAGGTTAGGTTAGGTTAGGTTAGGTTAGGTTAGGTTAGGTTAGGTTAGGTTAGGTTAGGTTAGGTTAGGTTAGGTTAGGTTAGGTTAGGTTAGGTTAGGTTAGGTTAGGTTAGGTTAGGTTAGGTTAGGTTAGGTTAGGTTAGGTTAGGTTAGGTTAGGTTAGGTTAGGTTAGGTTAGGTTAGGTTAGGTTAGGTTAGGTTAGGTTAGGTTAGGTTAGGTTAGGTTAGGTTAGGTTAGGTTAGGTTAGGTTAGGTTAGGTTAGGTTAGGTTAGGTTAGGTTAGGTTAGGTTAGGTTAGGTTAGGTTAGGTTAGGTTAGGTTAGGTTAGGTTAGGTTAGGTTAGGTTAGGTTAGGTTAGGTTAGGTTAGGTTAGGTTAGGTTAGGTTAGGTTAGGTTAGGTTAGGTTAGGTTAGGTTAGGTTAGGTTAGGTTAGGTTAGGTTAGGTTAGGTTAGGTTAGGTTAGGTTAGGTTAGGTTAGGTTAGGTTAGGTTAGGTTAGGTTAGGTTAGGTTAGGTTAGGTTAGGTTAGGTTAGGTTAGGTTAGGTTAGGTTAGGTTAGGTTAGGTTAGGTTAGGTTAGGTTAGGTTAGGTTAGGTTAGGTTAGGTTAGGTTAGGTTAGGTTAGGTTAGGTTAGGTTAGGTTAGGTTAGGTTAGGTTAGGTTAGGTTAGGTTAGGTTAGGTTAGGTTAGGTTAGGTTAGGTTAGGTTAGGTTAGGTTAGGTTAGGTTAGGTTAGGTTAGGTTAGGTTAGGTTAGGTTAGGTTAGGTTAGGTTAGGTTAGGTTAGGTTAGGTTAGGTTAGGTTAGGTTAGGTTAGGTTAGGTTAGGTTAGGTTAGGTTAGGTTAGGTTAGGTTAGGTTAGGTTAGGTTAGGTTAGGTTAGGTTAGGTTAGGTTAGGTTAGGTTAGGTTAGGTTAGGTTAGGTTAGGTTAGGTTAGGTTAGGTTAGGTTAGGTTAGGTTAGGTTAGGTTAGGTTAGGTTAGGTTAGGTTAGGTTAGGTTAGGTTAGGTTAGGTTAGGTTAGGTTAGGTTAGGTTAGGTTAGGTTAGGTTAGGTTAGGTTAGGTTAGGTTAGGTTAGGTTAGGTTAGGTTAGGTTAGGTTAGGTTAGGTTAGGTTAGGTTAGGTTAGGTTAGGTTAGGTTAGGTTAGGTTAGGTTAGGTTAGGTTAGGTTAGGTTAGGTTAGGTTAGGTTAGGTTAGGTTAGGTTAGGTTAGGTTAGGTTAGGTTAGGTTAGGTTAGGTTAGGTTAGGTTAGGTTAGGTTAGGTTAGGTTAGGTTAGGTTAGGTTAGGTTAGGTTAGGTTAGGTTAGGTTAGGTTAGGTTAGGTTAGGTTAGGTTAGGTTAGGTTAGGTTAGGTTAGGTTAGGTTAGGTTAGGTTAGGTTAGGTTAGGTTAGGTTAGGTTAGGTTAGGTTAGGTTAGGTTAGGTTAGGTTAGGTTAGGTTAGGTTAGGTTAGGTTAGGTTAGGTTAGGTTAGGTTAGGTTAGGTTAGGTTAGGTTAGGTTAGGTTAGGTTAGGTTAGGTTAGGTTAGGTTAGGTTAGGTTAGGTTAGGTTAGGTTAGGTTAGGTTAGGTTAGGTTAGGTTAGGTTAGGTTAGGTTAGGTTAGGTTAGGTTAGGTTAGGTTAGGTTAGGTTAGGTTAGGTTAGGTTAGGTTAGGTTAGGTTAGGTTAGGTTAGGTTAGGTTAGGTTAGGTTAGGTTAGGTTAGGTTAGGTTAGGTTAGGTTAGGTTAGGTTAGGTTAGGTTAGGTTAGGTTAGGTTAGGTTAGGTTAGGTTAGGTTAGGTTAGGTTAGGTTAGGTTAGGTTAGGTTAGGTTAGGTTAGGTTAGGTTAGGTTAGGTTAGGTTAGGTTAGGTTAGGTTAGGTTAGGTTAGGTTAGGTTAGGTTAGGTTAGGTTAGGTTAGGTTAGGTTAGGTTAGGTTAGGTTAGGTTAGGTTAGGTTAGGTTAGGTTAGGTTAGGTTAGGTTAGGTTAGGTTAGGTTAGGTTAGGTTAGGTTAGGTTAGGTTAGGTTAGGTTAGGTTAGGTTAGGTTAGGTTAGGTTAGGTTAGGTTAGGTTAGGTTAGGTTAGGTTAGGTTAGGTTAGGTTAGGTTAGGTTAGGTTGTTCGGACGGGCCAGTTGGCGTAGTGGTGAGCAATGTACGACCCACGCACTGGTCCCCGGGTTCGTGTCCCGGTCCGAACATAATTTAATAATTTATATATGTTCGGGGTCGGTGGTCTATAGCGAGTACAACCACCCCCGCATAATTTGGGGGTGGCTACGAGCTATTGGAGGCATGTTTAGAAAGCTCTAAGCCTGACGGGGCGGTGAGTTAGTATAAACATAACTCTGTGGTGTGTGACCGAAAATTCACTGCTTCAGAAGTCCTAGGCAGACGGCCTATAATGGACGGACGTTGCGGTGGATTAGTAGGTATGACGGTGGAGCCTAGCTCCAAAGAGATGGTAGAATGAGTACCACCGGTGGAGGCCGGTGGGAAAATTCGAATCTCTTGACGGGCCAGTTGGCGTAGTGGTGAGCAATGTACGACCCACGCACTGGTCCCCGGGTTCGTGTCCCGGTCCGAACATAATTTAATAATTTATATATGTTCGGGGTCGGTGGTCTATAGCGAGTACAACCACCCCCGCATAATTTGGGGGTGGCTACGAGCTATTGGAGGCATGTTTAGAAAGCTCTAAGCCCGACGGGGCGGTGAGTTAGTATAAACATAACTCTGTGGTGTGTGACCGAAAGTTCACTGCTTCAGAAGTCCTAGGCAGACGGCCCATAATGGACGGACGTTGCGGTGGATTAGTAGGTATGACGGTGGAGCCTAGCTCCAAAAGAGATGGTAGAATGAGTACCACCGGTGGAGGCCGGTGGGAAAATTCGAATCTCTTTTGACGGGCCAGTTGGCGTAGTGGTGAGCAATGTACGACCCACGCACTGGTCCCCGGGTTCGCGTCCCGGTCCGAACATAATTTAATAATTTATATATGTTCGGGGTCGGTGGTCTATAGCGAGTACAACCACCCCCGCATAATTTGGGGATGGCTACGAGCTATTGGTGGCATGTTAGAAAGCTCTAAAGTCTCGACGGGGACTGTGAGTTAGTATAACATACATGGCGGTTGACCGAAAGTTCACTGCTTCTGAAGTCCTAGGCAGACGGCCCATAATGGACGGAAGTTGCGGAGAATTAGTAGGTCTGAGGTTGGGAACGTGTAGTTCCAAAGAGATGGTAGAATGAGTACCACCGGTGGAGGCCGGTGGGAAAATTCGAATCTCTTTATGACGGGCCAGTTGGCGTAGTGGTGAGCAATGTACGACCCACGCACTGGTCCCCGGGTTCGTGTCCCGGTCCGAACATAATTTAATAATTTATATATGTTCGGGGTCGGTGGTCTATAGCGAGTACAACCACCCCCGCATAATTTGGGGGTGGCTACGAGCTATTGGAGGCATGTTTAGAAAGCTCTAAGCCTGACGGGGCGGTGAGTTAGTATAAACATAACTCTGTGGTGTGTGACCGAAAGTTCACTGCTTCAGAAGTCCTAGGCAGACGGCCCATAATGGACGGACGTTGCGGTGGATTAGTAGGTATGACGGTGGAGCCTAGCTCCAAAGAGATGGTAGAATGAGTACCACCGGTGGAGGCCGGTGGGAAAATTCGAATCTCTTTTACGGGCCAGTTGGCGTAGTGGTGAGCAATGTACGACCCACGCACTGGTCCCCGGGTTCGTGTCCCGGTCCGAACATAATTTAATAATTTATATATGTTCGGGGTCGGTGGTCTATAGCGAGTACAACCACCCCCGCATAATTTGGGGGTGGCTACGAGCTATTGGAGGCATGTTTAGAAAGCTCTAAGCCTGACGGGGCGGTGAGTTAGTATAAACATAACTCTGTGGTGTGTGACCGAAAGTTCACTGCTTCAGAAGTCCTAGGCAGACGGCCTATAATGGACGGACGTTGCGGTGGATTAGTAGGTATGACGGTGGAGCCTAGCTCCAAAGAGATGGTAGAATGAGTACCACCGGTGGAGGCCGGTGGGAAAATTCGAATCTCTTTTTGACGGGCCAGTTGGCGTAGTGGTGAGCAATGTACGACCCACGCACTGGTCCCCGGGTTCGTGTCCCGGTCCGAACATAATTTAATAATTTATATATGTTCGGGGTCGGTGGTCTATAGCGAGTACAACCACCCCCGCATAATTTGGGGGTGGCTACGAGCTATTGGAGGCATGTTTAGAAAGCTCTAAGCCCGACGGGGCGGTGAGTTAGTATAAACATAACTCTGTGGTGTGTGACCGAAAGTTCACTGCTTCAGAAGTCCTAGGCAGACGGCCTATAATGGACGGACGTTGCGGTGGATTAGTAGGTATGACGGTGGAGCCTAGCTCCAAAGAGATGGTAGAATGAGTACCACCGGTGGAGGCCGGTGGGAAAATTCGAATCTCTTTTGACGGGCCAGTTGGCGTAGTGGTGAGCAATGTACGACCCACGCACTGGTCCCCGGGTTCGCGTCCCGGTCCGAACATAATTTAATAATTTATATATGTTCGGGGTCGGTGGTCTATAGCGAGTACAACCACCCCCGCATAATTTGGGGGTGGCTACGAGCTATTGGTGGCATGTTAGAAAGCTCTAAAGTCTCGACGGGGACTGTGAGTTAGTATAACATACATGGCGGTTGACCGAAAGTTCACTGCTTCTGAAGTCCTAGGCAGACGGCCCATAATGGACGGAAGTTGCGGAGAATTAGTAGGTCTGAGGTTGGGAACGTGTAGTTCCAAAGAGATGGTAGAATGAGTACCACCGGTGGAGGCCGGTGGGAAAATTCGAATCTCTTTTTAGACGGGCCAGTTGGCGTAGTGGTGAGCAATGTACGACCCACGCACTGGTCCCCGGGTTCGTGTCCCGGTCCGAACATAATTTAATAATTTATATATGTTCGGGGTCGGTGGTCTATAGCGAGTACAACCACCCCCGCATAATTTGGGGGTGGCTACGAGCTATTGGAGGCATGTTTAGAAAGCTCTAAGCCTGACGGGGCGGTGAGTTAGTATAAACATAACTCTGTGGTGTGTGACCGAAAGTTCACTGCTTCAGAAGTCCTAGGCAGACGGCCTATAATGGACGGACGTTGCGGTGGATTAGTAGGTATGACGGTGGAGCCTAGCTCCAAAGAGATGGTAGAATGAGTACCACCGGTGGAGGCCGGTGGGAAAATTCGAATCTCTTTTTGACGGGCCAGTTGGCGTAGTGGTGAGCAATGTACGACCCACGCACTGGTCCCCGGGTTCGTGTCCCGGTCCGAACATAATTTAATAATTTATATATGTTCGGGGTCGGTGGTCTATAGCGAGTACAACCACCCCCGCATAATTTGGGGGTGGCTACGAGCTATTGGAGGCATGTTTAGAAAGCTCTAAGCCCGACGGGGCGGTGAGTTAGTATAAACATAACTCTGTGGTGTGTGACCGAAAGTTCACTGCTTCAGAAGTCCTAGGCAGACGGCCCATAATGGACGGACGTTGCGGTGGATTAGTAGGTATGACGGTGGAGCCTAGCTCCAAAGAGATGGTAGAATGAGTACCACCGGTGGAGGCCGGTGGGAAAATTCGAATCTCTTTACTGGCTTTGCTTGTGCTTTCTGCAAATGTGGTTTTTTGGCGTTTTTCAACGGTTTATTGATTTTTCTTAGCGTTTTGGCGTTTTTTGTTTTGGATTATTGTTATTTTGTGGTTTTCGTGTGTGTTTGTGTCTGTGCCGCCTGGCAGATGAGTCATGGACTCGGACGCCAGTGTGGGCACGGACGTGTCAGTGGGGCGCAAGCGTCCCAGTGACGCGCCTCCGTTACAGAGCGAGGGCTCGGACGCGGAGACGGATCAAACCGTTAGCGCGAGGATTCAGAAGGCGCGCCGGGGTCGTACCTACGGTAGTAGGGGTGGCTCTGGGCCTGCTCGTGCTCGGGTTGCGAGGCAAGAGTTGGAGGCGGAGGCCCGCGAGGCCGAATTTGGACGTTGTTTGGAGGCCAGGGCCTTTCGTAAAGACCAGCATAAGTTGGTCTTTACGTTTGGCTCTGAACTATCCGAATCGGAGACCCCAGCCATTGTAGATCCTGCTCAACAAACTGCGGAGCAGTTAAAGAAGCTGGGAATGGAGAGTGCATCGAATGTGCTTCAGGTTGCCCGTTATTCCGGGAACCTAAAAGGCCCATACGTGAAAACGTTGAAGGAGGCGGCTGCAGCGGTACAGATGGTGGTGGAGGCTTTGGCCGAACGCACTCCAGCGGAAGAGGCCCGAAATATTAAGATGGAGATGGAGCGCCTTCGTAAGCGTAACGAAAGCCTGGAGGCGGAACTCAAGGCATACCGCCGTGAGTTCTCTGGGCTTCGGAAGGAGCTCGCGGATGCTAAGGCGGGGCCTTCGGACGCGTTTGGAGGGGACTGGCTTGAGGAGATTCGAGCCTCCCTAGTGGGCACACTGGGCAGTATGATGGATGCGAAACTGGACGCCAGACTATCCAGCATAGAGGCGAGACTTCCGCCCTTAGCGCCAGTTCGCCCGCCCTTGGCGGCGGATAAGCGTAGGGAGGCTGCCCCGGTTCCGGCTTCTTTGGCTCCGGCTTCAGTGGTGGCTACACCAGCTAAGGCACCTAGGGGGAGTTCGAGGGCTGTAAAACAGACCTCGAAAAAGAAGGCGTCGGCACCTCGCCCTCGTTCCGCTGGGCCGGCACTGGCGGTTGCTCGCGCTTCGGCGTCCGCCTCTGCACCTCCTGCGGTCGCTGGGCCCAGCACTGCGGTGGACCCACAGGGGGAAACGTGGGCCACTGTGGTGAAAAAAGGGAAGGGGAAGGGGAAAGACAAGAGGTCTAACCCCCCCTTCGGCCGCTGCGCCGGCGGTGCAGGTAAGGTCCTCGGCTCCGAGAGCGCAGTCTAGGCCTAGGGCTCAGCGCTCTAAGCCCAAGGTGGGGGCTCCACCTCGTACGTCGGCCCTCACTATCACCCTGCTGCCGGAGGCAGAGGCGAAGGGGGTGACTTATGCTCAAGTTCTGGAGCGGGCGCAGAACAAAATTGACCTGGCTCAAGTTGGGGTCAGTGGTGGCCTCATAGTCAGACGTGCCGCTACGGGGGGTCGGGTTATCGAACTCCCCTCCTCTACCCCTTCAGAGGTGGCGGACCGTTTGGCTGAGAGGATTCGTCAGGTCCTTGATGGCCTGGCGAATGTGGCACGCCCCATTAAAAATGGGGACCTGAAGCTCACTGGCCTGGATGACTCCGCCACTAAGGAGGGGGTAGCCCTGGCGGTCGCCGATGTGGGGGGCTGCCCCCTAAAGGACATCCGGGTCACTGAGATCCAGGTCGGGAAGGGCGGCATGGGTATGGCTGTCGTGCGGTGCCCCCTCACGGCAGCCAAGAAGGTGGCTGATGCCGGCCGGCTCCAAGTCGGCTGGTATTCAGCCAAAGTAGAGGTGCTAGAGCCGCGCCCCATGCGGTGCTACAAATGTATGGGGCTAGGGCACACTAGGCCCATGTGCCCATCTGGCACCGTCAGAGGGCATCTGTGCCACCGCTGTGGTGAAGAGGGGCACTTTGCTGCCGACTGCGCGGCAAAGAAGCCGCGCTGCAGGGTATGCGCGGATGCAGGACGCCCCTCAGGGCACATGATGGGTGGCCGAAATTGTCGGCCACCCTCCACAAGGGGTAAGGTGGCCCAGCAGACCAGGGCCACCACAAGGGGGGAAAGCCATAGGGCTGCTGAGGAGGAGGCGGGGATGTCCTCATAATGGTAGGACAAACCCGCTTCCTTCAAGCGAATGTCAACCACTCGGCCGGAGCGCAGGACCTGCTGTTGCAGTCCATGGCCGAGTGGGAAATTGACGTGGCGGTGGCCTGCGAGCCCTACTATGTCCCCCCTCAGAATCCGCACTGGGCGGGGGACTTGGAGGGCTCTGTGGCCATCATGATTAGGAGTGGTACCGGCCCCCACCTCTCGAAGATCGAGAGGGGCTCGGGCTTCGTCGTTGCAAGGTGGGGGGAGTACGCTATTATTGGGGTGTACTTCTCCCCCAACCGCACCCTGGCAGAGTTCGAGATTTTCCTTGACTCTGTCAGGGCTGCGGTGGGCCGGCAGTCGCCGAGGAAGATTATCGTCCTCGGCGACTTTAACGCGAAATCCCGAGCCTGGGGGAACCCCACCTCGGACGCTCGTGGGAGTGAAGTCCAGGTGTGGGCCCTGCTCTCCGGTCTGTCCCTGTTGAATCAGGGGACGGCCTTCACATGCGTGCGACGTCAGGGGGGGTCTGTGGTGGACCTGTCGTTCGCCACCCCTGATGTCGCACGGGATGTGAGAAACTGGAGAGTAGAGGAGGAGGTGGAGACCCTATCGGACCACTTGTACGTCCGATTTGAGGTCTCCACCAGTCCGGTACCGGTGGATCGCCTCGGTGGCTCATCTCGAGCGCTCCCGAGATGGGCCCTCGGCCGGCTCGATGCTGAGCTGGCTCGTGAGGCGACCATCGTTGCTGTCTGGGGTAATCCCCAGGGGATGGTGGTGGGTGCCAGCTCCGATGTAGAGGAGCTGGCTGGCCGCATGCGTGACACCCTCACAAGGGTGTGCGATGCGGCCATGCCGCGGTGGAGGCGGCGAAGGGGCCGCAGGCGTCAAGTGTATTGGTGGTCGCCCGAAATTGCGGAACTTCGGGCGGCCAGCATCAGGGCGAGAAGAGAATTTGTGCGGTGCCGTAGGAGGCATGGCGTGAACCCGGCTTTAGAGGCTGAGCTGCGGCTGGCCTACAATTCTGCCAAGAAGGCCCTGCAGCTCGCCATCAGCCGGGCTAAAGAGGCGGCCCGCCAGGAGCTCCTGGCGGACCTGGATCGGGATCCGTGGGGGCGCCCTTTCATCGGCGCACGGAATAAACTCCGCGCGCACGGTGCCCCGATCACGGAGACCACGCCTCCCGACATCCTCCTACGGCTGGTGGGAGGGTTGTTCCCGGAGTCCTCTGGGCATATCCCCCCAGTGATGGCTTCTCCCTCTACCACTGAGGGTGTGGAGGAAGCCCCCCCAATCACTGAGGGGGAATTTCTCCTGGCCTGTGACAAGTTGCGGGCCAGGCGGAAGGCTCCGGGACCGGATGGTATTCCAGGGCGAATCGTTTTTATCGCCCTGGAATACCTGGGTAGGGATCTTCGGGAGTTGTTCAACGCATGCCTTCGCGCTGGGCAATTCCCGAAGATCTGGAAGGAGGGAAAGTTGTGCCTGTTGCCCAAGGAGGGTCGTCCTCTGGACTCCCCTTCGGCATACAGGCCAATCGTGATGCTGAGTGAGGTGGGCAAGCTCTTTGAGCGCATTCTTGCCGCCCGCCTTACTCAGCATCTCGAAGAGGTGGGACCGGGCCTTTCGGAGGCCCAGTATGGGTTCAGGGCGGGTCGCTCGACCATTGACGCCCTGAACACCCTGAAGGCGCGGTCCTTGGCCGCAGTGGAGGAGGGAGACGTGCTATTAGCCGTCTCGTTGGATGTGGCCAACGCCTTCAACACCCTGCCGTTCGAGACTTTACGAGAGGCACTTCGCTTCCATGAAGTGCCTCTCTATCTCCGGCGGGTGTTGGACGCGTACCTCCGCGACAGGCAGGTCGTGTGGACGGGAGTAAACGGGGTGGTCGGTCGACGACGTGTCGACTGCGGGGTTCCACAGGGGGCGGTTTTAGGCCCGGTCCTGTGGAACCTCGGGTATGATTGGCTCCTGCGGTGTCCGCTTCCTCCTGGGCTGGGTGTCATTGCGTATGCGGATGACACCCTTGTCACAGCCCGGGGTCGTACGTACGACGAAGCGGCACGCTTGGCCACAGTCGGCACCGAGTTGGTCGTCGACCGGATTGGCATGTTGGGCCTGAGGGTCTCCGTCTCTAAAACGGAGGCCCTCCTTTTTCACGGCCCACGCCGTAGACTACCCCGTAACGCCTGCCTGTGCGTCCAGGGGAGGAGGGTGGAGGTAAAGGCCCAGATGAAATATCTGGGCCTGACCCTGGACGGCCGCTGGACGTTCCGTGTCCATTTCGCCCAGCTCGCCCCGAAGTTGATCAGCGCCGCCTCGGCCCTCGGCAGGTTACTGCCGAATGTCGGGGGCCCTGGATCTCACTGCCGGCGGCTCTATGCTGGCATAGTGAGGTCCATGGCACTGTACGGTGCTCCTGTGTGGTTCGACGCCCTCTCCGCACCTAACAGGGCCCAATTGCGCAAGGCGCAGCGGGTCCTGGCGGTGAGGGCGGTGAGGGGGTACCGTACGGTGTCCTACACGGCGGCAACACTTCTGGCGGGCGACCCGCCCTGGCATCTCAGGGCGGAAGTGCTCGCCGAAGTATATCAATTTCGGGCGCGCGAGCGGGCGAGGGGAGATCGTCCAGCGGGGGAGGGTATCGCCGGGATCAGACGCCTGTGTGACGAGGCTCTGATTCGGCGATGGGAGGAGGAGTTGGGGACTCCGGCGGCTGGCCTGGTGACGGTGGGTGCGATCCTTCCGCACCTGTCTCGCTGGGTCAGGAGGCCACACGGCGTCCTGACGTTCAGGCTGACGCAGATGCTGACCGGACATGGTTGCTTTGGGAAGTATCTGTGTCGGATTGCGCGTCGGGAACCGTCGCCCGCATGTCACGAGTGTGATGCGTCCGTGGACACAGCGCATCACACTCTCGTGGAATGCGCCGCCTGGTCTCCCCAGCGCCATGCCCTGATGATGGTAGTGGGTGGGGACCTTTCGTTGTGCAGCGTGGTTGGGGCCATGCTGCGTGACGAGAGGTCCTGGTCGGCGATGGTCTCCTTTTGTGAGACCGTCATCTCACTGAAGGAGACGGCGGAGAGGGAGCGCGAGGCTAACACTTCGCACCCTCTTCGTCGCCGTCGGCTAGGGGGGAGGAGGCGCCGCTATGCGCATCTTCTCCCACCACCCTAGAGGAACTACAGCGGGGGAGTCGCTCACTTGACTCTCCTGCACATCATCGGGGCGGTCGGGATGCTCTGTGAACAGAGGGCATCCTGATTTAGGTGCAGTGGCCCGCGTGGTTCGGGCCGTCCGCAGGGACGTTACGGTTGAATGCGAAAGCGACCCCGTAACGTCCCATTGCACTGCGGCGACGTGTTCCGCTGGAGGTTTTAGTGAGTAGGAGTCTCACAGTACCCACCGGTTTATGACGGACCGGTGGGTCCCCATGATGGGTTTCCTCCAGCGACAACAAAAAAAAAAAAAAAAAAAAAAAAAAAAAAAAAAAAAAAAAAAAAAAAAAAAAAAAAAAAAAAAAAAAAAAAAAAAAAAAAAAAAAAAAAAAAAAAAAGGTTAGGTTAGGTTAGGTTAGGTTAGGTTAGGTTAGGTTAGGTTAGGTTAGGTTAGGTTAGGTTAGGTTAGGTTAGGTTAGGTTAGGTTAGGTTAGGTTAGGTTAGGTTAGGTTAGGTTAGGTTAGGTTAGGTTAGGTTAGGTTAGGTTAGGTTAGGTTAGGTTAGGTTAGGTTAGGTTAGGTTAGGTTAGGTTAGGTTAGGTTAGGTTAGGTTAGGTTAGGTTAGGTTAGGTTAGGTTAGGTTAGGTTAGGTTAGGTTAGGTTAGGTTAGGTTAGGTTAGGTTAGGTTAGGTTAGGTTCCCGTGGGAGTTGCTGGGTCTTCTATCGGGCGCGTCCCCCGGTGGCGGATAGGGGAACGCCACTCGCATTTTGCGGGTGGTACCGGAGTAATCCGGCGCGGACCAAAACCAGCAGGTATGGGCGTACCTTTAGGGGATTGTTATCCCCACGGCCTAGCGGAGCACACCGTAAACAAAGCCGAAGCTGTGGATCAGCACCGAGGCGGGGCGGGTCCGGTGGGTGCTTTACTGCGCAGCCGGGCTGCACTTCCTGTGCAACGCCCTCCTCAAATCTCGTAATCCCGGTGACTGGTGCCGTTGTCATGTCTAGCGGCCGGGAACTGGGACCGAGGGCCTTGGCTTAACCGCCCGGGCTGCGAGGAAGAAAACCTCTATAAAAAATTACCCCGAATCCCAAGCGGCGGAGCAGCGCGAGGGGATGCATGGCTGATGGGTAGTTCAGCCGCTACTGCTTTCCCCCGTTAGAGTACCGGCCGACACTCTAACGGGTTACGTTAGGCTTATCCGGGTGCAGGGGGCACCACTCGGATGGACCTTTTATTTCCCCCATGCTCGTGGGATCAGCATGGAGAAAACTGAAAACAAAAACCCACACGACGTAGTGCCTGAGACGGGCGGAGTGGACGAAGGGCCCGAGATGGGCGGTGTAGATGTGGTGCCCGAGAAGGGTGGAGAATTGCGGAGGCAGGCGAGCGTAGCCGGAGTCGTGAAGGACTTCGAAGCCCGGGTAAGACCCGTGAAGGCAGGCAGCGTTTCTGCTAAGAGCGCTCGGACATATAGCCAGACAACGTCACCGGATGATGAGAAGGCTCCCAAGGAGAAAGTCGTAGCCACCCGAGGTAGAGGACGTCCACCAACAACTGGACAGTACATTGGCCTGGCTGAAGCCCAAAGAGCATTAAACGAGGCTAAAAAGGAGGAGATTAGACTCCACGCCCAAAAAGAGGTCGCAGAAATGATGGCATCAGCTCTGAAGATCAGAGCCAGCCCACGACTGTCAGGCGGGCTTACATCTGCTGTCCCTCAGGATAAGGAGGCAAACTCAGTAGCTGAACTCCAGGCTAAAGTAAGAGGCAGTCTGGAGGTTATTGAAAAAGTTGCCACGAAATCCGGAAATTTGAAAGGCACTTTCACAAAGGCCCTCAAGGAGGCAGCGAGTACGATCGCAGGAGCCGTAGACCTACTTGCCCGACGCACTGAATCCGAAGAAGCAGCACACCTAAGAGCCAGTAACACCAGGCTACAGCGGGAGGTTGCTGACCTGAGAGAAGAGGTGACAACTTTAAGAAAAGCGCTAGAACAAACTCATAGTGCAGAAGTTGAAGAGCTTCGGAGAGAGATAGCGCTATTAAAGGAACAGCAAGAGAGACCCCGTGCTACTGAAAACGGGACAGCCGACAGAACATTGAGCCAACCAGCAATTGATGATGAAAAGTTGGTGCGTTCCATCATGGGGCAGGTTGGCCAAATGATCAGTGCGAAATTTGAAGCACTGGAGAAGAGATTGCAGCCGAATCAACAATCTCACCCATCGGAAGAAGAAGAGGCAGGTCTATCCCCTAGACCAGAAACTGCTGTCACTACTCTAATGGCACCAGCTAATCCAGGCCCTAAGGTGCACGCCAGAGTAAACAAGAAGAAGAAGACTAAAAATCCTCCTTCTAAGGCGAAAGAGACAGTCCCTCCCTTAGGGTCATCTAAGGCGAAAGTGACAGTCCCTCCCTCAGAGTCATCTATACCAGTGACTGGTGCCTCGGAAGGCTGGAATGTAGTGGTGAGCCGGAGAGGGAAGAAAAAGGCTGCGCAAACCAAGTCGCTTCCGGTAGCCTCTGCTAAGCTGAAACCATCTCAGCTACGCCCACCGCGATCTGCGGCGGTCGTAATTAAACTTCAACCCTCTGCCGTCGAACGGAACGTCACCTATGGGGAAATATTTGCCCAGGTGAAACAAAACATAGATCTTAAAGACCTAGGAATTCAAGACCTCAGGTATAAGGTGGCAGCGACTGGAGCCAGGATGCTAGAACTACCTGGCCCCAACAATGAGGGAAAGGCCGACGCCTTAGTGCAGCGTCTGGGCACTTTACTGCCGGATGGGGATGTGCAAATATCCAGGCCAGTAAAATGCGCTGAGCTTCGTGTGCTTGGTCTCGAAGACTCAGTGACCCCAGAAGAATTGGCTGAAGCAGTCAGTAGAACAGGCGGCTGCAACAAAGAGACGGTAAAGGTGGGAGACATACGCCGCAACCGCTTCGGTGTAGGAACCGCCTGGGTTAAATGCCCTGTGCTGGCCGCGAAAACCATTGCGCAGGAGGGTAGATTTTGGGTAGGTTTCGTGTTGGCACAAGCCAAACTTCTGCAGCCTCGGCCACAACGATGCTTCCGCTGCCACGAAGTGGGGCACGTGGCGGCCAAATGCACCGTTGCAGACGATCGCAGCAATCAATGCTTTCGTTGCGGGCGTGCGGGACATAAGCGAGGGCAATGCTCTGAAGCGCCACATTGCCCGGTCTGCGAGAGTGCGAACAAGCCGGCCAACCATATTGTCGGCAGTGCAGCTTGTACCAGACCCCCGGCCCGAAAGAGGGGAGATAAACGTTCTACGGCTATCAAGCCGACTATGGAGGTTCAAACGTTGGACCGATAAAAATGGCGCTAAAGGTTCTACAAGCGAACTTGAACCACTGTGCTAGAGCTCAGGACCTGTTCGTCCAAAGTCTGGCGCAGTGGTCCGTGCAGGTAGCCGTCGTCGCAGAGCCATACTCCGTTCCTCCGCGGGACACCTGGGCAGGAGATGACGAAGGGCAGGTAGCGATCGTGACTCAGGTCGCCGCTGGAGCCCCACCCTTCTCGCAAATTGTAAAAGGGTCGGGATGCGTTGCGGCACTGCTGGGGCGGATCGTCGTAGTCGGAGCATACTTCTCCCCCAACAAAACTTTGACGGAATTCGAAGAGTTCCTAAACAGATTGGGGGATCTAATTGCACGATTCCACACTATGGAAGTCATCCTCGCGGGGGATCTGAACTCAAAGTCCCCAATATGGGGCTCGATAGTGGAAGATGCACGGGGGAGAGCCCTTGCAGAATGGGCAATTGCCATGGATCTAACTGTCCTCAACCGAGGGACGACGTATACGTGCGTGCGTCGCCAGGGTGGGTCCATTGTAGACGTAACGTTTGCAAGCCCTACCCTGGCACGGCGTGTACACGGCTGGCGAGTGCTGGATGATGTGGAGACCTTATCAGACCATCTCTACATTAAATACGAAGTCTCCACACATCTGGCGGTGCCGCCAAGCCCCGGTCGAACCCCGAGAGAATATGGTCGTAGATGGCAGCTCAAGCGACTTGATCCAGAGATACTTAAAGAGGCGTCCATTGTAGCCTCCTGGATACCCCAAAATATATCATCTCCGGAGGAGGCAGCAGAACGACTGGAGGAGATTGTTAGGCGCATCTGTGATGCTTCCATGCCTCGATCTGGCCGTCGCCCTACAAGACATCAGGTGTGGTGGTGGACGTCAGAAATCGCACGGTTACGCGAGGACTGCGTCACAGCCCGGCGTCTTTACTCTCATTACCGGAGGAGAGTACATAGGGACCCGAATGAGGAAGACCGCAGATATGCTGGGTATATTGAGGCAAAGGAGCGTCTCCGAACCCAGATTGCCAGGTCCATCACCGAAGGAAGGGCTGAGATGTTAGAGGGGCTTGACAGAGACCCATGGGGCACACCTTACAAGTTAGTAAGGAACAAACTGCGCCCCTGGGCCCCTCCACTCACTGAAGTATTAGATGGAGAGGTGCTGAGAGGCGTGCTAGGGTCTTTGTTCCCGCAACACGACAACTTTGTGCCACCACATATGATCCCACGAAGAGCAGTGGTTGAACATGAAGTGCAAGAGGAAGTAGCGGCAATCGATGACGAGGAGATGGCAGATGCGGTTGTGCGACTACGGGGAAAATCTGTTGCCCCCGGACCAGATGGAGTACCAGGTCGTGCCTTAGCCTTGGCGATGGACGCCTTAGGGCCTTGGATAAGGGAACTATTCACTGCCTGTCTGGCCCAAGCCGTAATCCCACAGAGGTGGAAGACAGGTAAGCTAGTTCTCCTTAGAAAGGAAGGGCGTCCGGTGGAATCTCCATCCTCCTATCGGCCCATTGTGCTTTTGAATGAGACGGCCAAATTGTTTGAACGCATCGTAGTCGGCAGATTAATCAAACACATGACGGAAACTGGGCCGGATCTGTCGGACGCGCAGTATGGTTTTCGGGGAGGGCGCTCCACTGTGGATGCCATACTACGGGTCAAGTCTCTCGCGAAAGATGCGGTCTCCCAGGGTGAGGTAGTTATTGCGGTGTCATTGGACATCGCCAATGCATTCAACTCCTTGCCCTGGTCTTGCATTAGAGCGGCACTACACCACCATAGGGTGCCAATCTACCTGCGACGCACTATCGCGGCCTACCTTTCTGGCCGAGCTGTAGTCTTTCCTCAACGGGACGGCTGGGGAAGAAGAGAAATATCGTGCGGTGTTCCACAGGGCTCGGTTCTAGGGCCGCTCCTGTGGAACATCGGGTACGATTGGGTTCTGAGGAGTAGCACACTGAGAGGTATCAGCGTCGTGTGCTATGCAGACGATACCCTAGTCTTAGCAAGAGAGAAAACGCACAAGGACGCTGCGATCCTGGTAACGGCGGGAGTGGCTCATATCGTTGCGAAAATCAGGAGACTAGGGTTGAAGGTCGCCTTAGAGAAATCGGAAGCGATATGTTTCCACGGCCCACGAAGAACACCTACACCAGGTTCTCACATAGTGGTTGATGGAGTCTGCATTGGGCTGTCGGGCACGATGAAATACCTGGGACTCGTGCTCGACAGCCGGTGGAATTTTCGGGCGCATTTCCAGGCCCTTGCGCCGAAATTGGTTAAGACCGCAGGTGCACTCAGCAGGTTACTGCCCAATCTGCGGGGACCAAGCTGTCTAAGCAGGCGCCTGTATCTCGGAGTGTTAAGATCGATGGCGCTCTATGGTGCCCCTGCATGGACCGACTCCCTCTGCCGCGAAAATGTGGCAATCTTGCGGCGGTTGCAAAGGGTTATGGCTGCGAGGGTAGTAAGGGGTTACCGCACGATCTCAGGCGAGGTTGCGTGCGTGCTGGCTGGAGTCTTACCTTGGGACCTGGACGCACATTCCTTGGCGACGAGTTATCGTCGGCGTCGAGGCCTTGCGTCTGGGGACCTTAGTCCAGCACCACTCGAAGACTCGGAGGAGCGTGAATCGCTCATAGAAAGGTGGCTCGTAAGACTAGAGCACGCTACAGCTGGCCGGAAAATTTTAGATGCAATTCGGCCTACCCTGAGGCAGTGGTTGGCGAGAAAACACGGCGTCCTCTCCTTTCGGCTAACGCAGGTCCTCACGGGGCACGGGTGTTTTGGCGGTTACCTGTGCCGCGTCGCTGGAAGGGAGCCCGAAACACGCTGCCACCACTGCGACCAGTGCGCAGATGAAGACGCCCAACATACCCTGGAGATATGCCCAGCTTGGGCATCAGAGCGGGAGGCGCTCCAAAGTGTTGTGGGGGAGGACCTGACGCTCCCGGCCGTGATCAAAGCCATGGTCGAGAGCGAAAGGGCCTGGGACGCCGTCCAGACCTTCTGCGAGGTCGTCATGTCGCAGAAGGAGACGGCGGAGAGAGAGAGGGAGGCGACTTCCGATCTCGCCATCCGCCGTCGAAGGACTGGGCGTCGGAGAGCGGCACAAGACCGCCGCCTCCCCCCCTAACACTAGCCAGAGGGCGGTAGACTTGGGGAAGTCTGCCGCCTAACAACCTGGCCCGAGTAGGCGCGCGCGGTGTCCGCCGCGCGCTACTCTAGTTGGTGGTCGTCGAGGGTGCCTCCTCCACCCTCCGACACCGAGGTGAGCCGTTGGGCTATCGCCGTCGGGGTCGCGGATGATTACTGGTTCCCGTGGCCCCGGCACCAAGGCGATCAAGGTGGACACCGTCAGGTTTTAGTGGGTAAACTGCCGTGCGTTTACCATCTCTAGCACGGCAGGAGTCCCACATAACCCGTCGTTCTTCCCCAGGCGGCGGGTACTCGTAACGAGTTTCCTGACGTAAAAAAAAAAAAAAAAAAAAAAAAAAAAAAGGTTAGGTTAGGTTAGGTTAGGTTAGGTTAGGTTAGGTTAGGTTAGGTTAGGTTAGGTTAGGTTAGGTTTTTTTTTTTTTTTTTGCTTCTACTTTCTTCCTATATCAATCCCCGCTATTTGATACGGGCGGTTGATATATTAAGTTAAATATCATATAGTTAGTGAATGACTTGGAATGAGTATCATCATCATTTTAATCTTATTATGGTTCTTAGTTTAAGTCGTATAGTTAGTACATATTATGATCATATAATTAGTAACATTTGTGGAATGAGTATCATCTTACATTAATTTGTTTTTTTTTTTTTTTTTTTTTTTTTTTTTTTTTTTTTTTTTTTTTTTTTTTTTTTTTTTTTTTTTTTTTTTTTTTTTTTTTTTTTTTACCATTTTTAAATCTACTTTACACTATGTATCTATTCTTAATTCTATTGTCTTATTTCTAAATTTACAATTTTCTATTCTACAATTTAGTTGTATAATATTTACACATTTATTTTACATTTCCTTACATTCATGTTATGTTTTTATTAAAATCTTTTAAAGTCTTTGTTATTTCTTCGATAAGCCTTACATATGTTTTAAAACATTCCTTTTTCTCGAGTAATTCTATTATTTTATAGGGGTTTCCTATATTGTGGTTATTACAATTAATTTCATGGTCAAGTCTAAGTCTGTTATACTTTGGGCATGTCCTCAACAGATGATCTTGAGTTTGCACAAATTGATTTGAGCACGGGCATAAATTATTACTTTTTATCTTAAATCTATGTAGATATTCAAGGTGATATCCATGCCCCGTAAGAAACTGTGTTAGTGCGAATGTTGGTTCTGTAATGTGACGAAGTTTTTGGATTGAATCTAGATTTGGAAAATGATTTTTTGTGACTATTCCTTTTTGTGAGCTTACATAAATATTGTTAGCCTCCATCTCTGTTACTTTACTTAACTGGTATTTGAGGTAGGAGATAGGAAAACGAGCAAAAACATAGGGCTGATGAGACGCTGCAGCTGCTTTTGCTGCTGTATCAGCAGCCTCATTTCCCTCCATACCGGTATGTGATCTGACCCAAATAAATTCCACACTCCCTCCCCCATCCCCTATCCCATGGATGGCTTTATGAATTTCAACTATTGTTTGGTTTGTGTTATTTCTGTCTGCAATGGCGTTTAAACCACTCAAAGAATCCGATATTATGGTAAATTTATTTAAGGTGCTCCTGTTTATTGCCCAAACCAACGATTCTTTTATCGCTAACAATTCTGCTTGAAAGACGGAACAGCTAGTGTGTAGTTTAAATTTCCGAATGACATTACTGCCATCCGGATTGTATACAACAAATGCCGCACCCACCCTGCCATCGGTGAGTTTGCTGCCATCAGTGAATATTTTTGTGGTCATGGAATCTGTAATTTGATCCAAGTCGTTCTGGCTATTTGCTTTGTTTACTACTATTGAATTGCGATATGCCGGATGTAATAGATTCGAGTGGTGTGTTGGTGTATCTAATTCTATGTCATTTGGTAGAAATTCGCATATTTTTGTAACTTTAGCTTGTTCAATGGCAGCAACTTCACCAACTTTGAGGTGGAGCGGCTTCAAGGTCGCCAATGCAATGGCGGCATTTGCTGAAACTGTACGGAATGCCTTTATGATTTGTAGAGCAAACAAGCGCTGCATAGATTTCAGTGCGTCACGGACAAACTTATACTTGACCGCAGCACCCCAAACTCCAGCAGCGTATGTAACTATGGGCTCGATGACATGCTCATATATTATTTTTATATTTTCAGAATTTACTCCCCATGTGGGCCGCACAAATTTGCATATGAGTTTATAAATATTTAAAGCTTTTAGTGTGATATATTTAACATGTTGAATGAATTTAATATTTTTATCAATTATGACTCCTAATAGTTTGATTTTATCTGTAAATTCTATTGTACGATCCTGAAGTTTAATTTGTGCCAGTTTTGCTCTACGGGTAAATGCGATGACCTGGGTTTTTTCTGGGCCAAAAGTAAGCTTAGCCTCCTTACCCCAATCGAGTATTTTTTGCAACGCCAGGTTAGTCACATATTGTAAGCTGTGAATGTTTTTATTACTCACTATTAATAGGACGTCGTCTGCATAGGCTTGCAGGTGACAGCCCTCAGGGAGTGAAACTTTAAACAGATCGTCCAAGAGCAGGTTCCAAAAGAGCGGCCCAAGGACCGATCCCTGGATACAACCCTTGGACATGTTCTTTTGGCAAGTGTAATCTACGAAGTTGATAATAACTAATCTATCCTGAATGTAATTTCTTAATATTTTGTAATAATTATTGGGACAATTTACTTCTTTCAAACGTTTAAAAATTAGTGGCCACCAGGCGTTGTCAAATGCTGATTTTATGTCAAGTGACACGGCCAGCACGTGCTCCCGTGCTGCTTTGGCCCCATTAATGTATGTCAGAGCCGTTCTAATGGCATCGGTGGTGGAGGTTTGTTCCTTGAAACCAAACTGTAATCTATTGTCTAAATTATTTGAGCATATGTTATATTTAATTCTAGATGCAATCAATTTTTCTAAAAGTTTACCAAAAACATTAATGAGGCCAATAGGACGATACGACGACAAACTGGTATAATCATCCTTGCCAGGCTTCGGGAGCACGACTACCCGTGCCTCCTTCCACATTTTAGGAAAATGACTTAGCTGAACACAACGATTGAACAGCTCAGTCATCCGTTGAGGATATAGTCTTACATACTCTAAGCAGATATCCGACGTGAGGTGATCTGGTCCTGGGGCTTTATTAGGGTCCATACTGTTTAGGTGGTGATCTACTTCTGTGTATGTGAAAGGTATGTCATCTTGAGTGTCTGGAGGTGTAGCTGCAGATATTCGGGTTGATACTTGATTGTCAGTGCTGTCTTCAGTGTCGTCGGGGTAAAAGTGTTTTAATATGGTTTCTGCTGTTTCTTCTGTTGATTTAGTGAAAGTTCCATCTGATTTTTTGAGGGTGGTCGGAGGGATGGGGGGAGGCCCAGTTTTGATTAGGCGGTTTGTTAGCGTCCAGACATCTTCTTTACCCTGCTTACTGCAAAATTCTCGAAAACTACTAGTACACTCCCGTCTCATTACTTCGATGTATTTTTCTCGGGCCTCTGCCCTTTCTTTGAGTATATTTTCTATGGGCTTACGCCCTTTGACCAAATCTTGGAGTCTATGGTGTAATTTTAAAACGTTTCGTTTGAGTTCATCAAGTTCTGTTGTCCACCAGGGTATTCTGTTTGGGTTATGTTTTTTGAGGATAAAGGTTTTGTCACAAACTTTCTGGATGGTGCTTGTCATGTCTATTATATATTTGTCAATATTTTCCTTGTTTAACTCTGATATTTTTGTTTGGTCAATTTTCTTACGTAATATTTCCTTATTAATTTCAGTCTTAAACTTTTCCCAATTTGCATTTTTTGTACTGTATTTAAATGTAGAGAGTTTTTTCCTTTTTACGATACTATTATTTTTTTCCATGTAAACTGTAAATGTTATAGCTTTATGTTGTGTTGTTCCAATACTATCTGAATTTACCTTCCATTCTTTAACTAATTGTTCTAAATTTGGTGTAAATATTGTTAAATCAATTATTGACGTTCTGTGTGTTCCATGCGTGATCGTTTCGAATGTAGGTGTTGAGCCTGTATTTCCGATGATTAGGTTATTGGTAAAAATCAGCTTTGCAATTTCATTTCCCCGTTTATTAGCTTTGACTGAACCCCATGTTGTATGCCATCCATTGAAGTCACCACCTATTAGAATGTGTGCGTGTGGATGGTGTTTTATAAAGTTTTCCAGCTTGTTGATTGTGCCATGTGGGTCTTCTTTTGGTTCTATATAAACGCTAACTATGTACATTTTAAATTTTTTAGTGATGAGTTGTATGATTGATATATTAGAGTCAGAATGATCACTTATTCCTACAATGGCTCCGATCCCAGCTCTGATGACTATTGTCGCTTTTACTCTATCCAATGTTTTGTGTTGAAAAATATTTACACCCGAAAAAGCTTTCATGATTCCTGTATTTCCTGTGTATGGCTCAGTTACCAAGGCAATGTCAATGTTTTGTGTTATAAAATACTGATAAAATTCATATTGTGAATTGTAACTCCTATCCAGATTACATTGTAAGAGGTTTATTTTGTTTGCAAGTCCCACTTGCTGAATATTAAAGCCATTATTATTTTGTGTTTGTACTTCTCTACTGGCACTCATAATCTACCTTGTATTTTATTCTTTCAGCCGCCGCTGTCTTACGCGGACAAAACGCTGATGTTGCTGAGTGATTTGTGTTGTTTTTTAGATTAAATTTACTATTGTGGGACTTGCAGTTATGACATATTATTATTGTTGATTTATCTAGTTTAAATGGACAAGTATTATAAGTGTGATTGTTGGCAGCACAGTGGGAGCAGTTCTGTTCTGAGTTACTGCAGTGCTTCGTAGTATGTCCAAATTGCAGGCACTTAAAGCACTGCAGTAACGGAACATGTTCTGATACATGAACCCTTTGATAACCAAGGTTCAACCTCTGTTTGTCCAGACAGGTGTTGAAAATGTGAGGGGAGACGATGAAAACGGCATTATATAGAGCCGGATGCCTGTTTTTGGTAGTGAACTTCAGACGGATATCCTCATCACTCACCCCCTCCAATTCCGGGTTTTGACTTCTAAGTATAGTTATGATTTCCTGTATTTCCATATTTTTGCTGATACCTTTCAGCATAATCATAGGTTTAAGTTTTGTTGGAATTTGTGCATTTAGTACCAAAGATTTTTCTATTCTATTTACAATATTGTCTCTATTTTCTATATTATCAAATTCAATCAGTAATTTTTGACTTGTCAATGGGATTATTTTGTTTGGAGCGAAGGTACTATCTCTAAAATTAATGT
Source organism: Boloria euphrosyne (assembly GCA_951802675.2). Taxonomy (NCBI): domain Eukaryota; kingdom Metazoa; phylum Arthropoda; class Insecta; order Lepidoptera; family Nymphalidae; genus Boloria; species Boloria euphrosyne. The sequence continues at coordinate 98,565 of CATOQK020000018.1, forward strand.
TTTTATGAAATGTGTCTATAAGTTCAGCTTTAGATTTTACAGGATCTTTGGAGGAGACTATTATCGAGTGTTTGGGTTTTGGTTTTTTGGGGGGTGCGGGCGATGAGGCCACCTGTGCATACGAGGGCTTCGACAGCGAAGGGACTGAAGCCAGTTGTTCCTTTATTTCATTTTTTACACATTCACTAATCTTTGTTTGAAGGTTTTCTGTGAGTATTTTTAAGTCATCCGCTGAAATTAAGGATGGACGATCAGTTGAAAAGGTATCATTTAAGACAAGAGCAGGCATCTCAACAACGGACGTTTGCCGTGCGGAGTGTGTGGAGAGTGTGGGATGAGTGGAGTGTGCTGGGTGTGTGGAGTGTGTAGTGTGTGTGGAATGTGTGGATTGTATGGATTGTGCATTTTGTGTATGTACGTCTGTCTGTTTATTTATGAGTGTTTTTACTGCATTTTTTATTTCATTAGCAGCTAAAGTTACCAGTGTTTTATTACGCGAGGTAACACTCTTTCCTTCTGCGATTGCCGAACATATCGTCGTGACCAATTTACACACTGTACTATCAAGCGTCGGCAGGTCGCAAACATCCGCAGCGGTCACGGGAAGCATAATTGGATCTTTATTTATTAATTTTTTCTTTTTCTTTTCAGGTGCGGCCTTCGGAGGAGTCAGTCCAGTCAGCTCAGTCAGTTCAGATCCCGAGGCGGTCGGAACGATTGACTCGGAGGGAGAGGGGAGCTCGGGACTTAACCTAAGTGTGTCCATTACACTTTCCAGACTTACACGTGCCCCAACCTCCTCTCCCACTCTTTCCGACGAGTCGCGTGAAGGACGCCGCTTGGGAGGTGTACGAATCATTTTTGCAAACTTAAATTAATTTCGAGTGTTATAATAATATAGTGTTAAGTATAAAAAAGTTATATTAAAAACCTTGTATAAGTGCAAATTCAAAAATTTTTTTTTTATATTAATGTGTGCCTCTTAACTCACAAATAATGATTATAAAATAAAATTTCAAAAAAGTTGGTTCTAAGATATTAAAATAGTGTTTTAACTGCCCAAGGTCACTGAAAACCTAGATAGTAAATGATAAGAGGGTGGGTGGGAGGGCCTTTTTTTTTCGATTTCCCGCCTGAAAATGGGGGAAACGACTATGGGAGGTTGTTGTATGAGCAGAGACAATAAATTTAAGCCAAAAGACGCGAACAATTTCTATAGAAAAATATTTAATAATTTTGAAAAATGTGATTTTTACGTATACATTCTAAGTTTTTTCTGTTTCAGGTCGCGGAGAGCTGCTGAAAACTGCGAGGACTATTGAAACTAATTGCCTTCAGTCAACCGGAGCCGAAATGAAGACATTTTGCAACTTGTAAAAAATTTTTAAATCGACGATATATGAAATGTTTGTATCGCTTAAGTAACCTCGGTTTAGGTATTTATGTATTTTTTCGATTTCCCGCCTGAAAATGGGGGAAACGACTATGGGAGGTTGTTGTATGAGCAGAGACAATAAATTTAAGCCAAAAGACGCGAACAATTTCTATAGAAAAATATTTAATAATTTTGAAAAATGTGATTTTTACGTATACATTCTAAGTTTTTTCTGTTTCAGGTCGCGGAGAGCTGCTGAAAACTGCGAGGACTATTGAAACTAATTGCCTTCAGTCAACCGGAGCCGAAATGAAGACATTTTGCAACTTGTAAAAAATTTTTAAATCGACGATATATGAAATGTTTGTATCGCTTAAGTAACCTCGGTTTAGGTATTTATGTATTTTTTCGATTTCCCGCCTGAAAATGGGGGAAACGACTATGGGAGGTTGTTGTATGAGCAGAGACAATAAATTTAAGCCAAAAGACGCGAACAATTTCTATAGAAAAATATTTAATAATTTTGAAAAATGTGATTTTTACGTATACATTCTAAGTTTTTTCTGTTTCAGGTCGCGGAGAGCTGCTGAAAACTGCGAGGACTATTGAAACTAATTGCCTTCAGTCAACCGGAGCCGAAATGAAGACATTTTGCAACTTGTAAAAAATTTTTAAATCGACCGTTAGGTTAGGTTAGGTTAGGTTAGGTTAGGTTAGGTTAGGTTAGGTTAGGTTAGGTTAGGTTAGGTTAGGTTAGGTTAGGTTAGGTTAGGTTAGGTTAGGTTAGGTTAGGTTAGGTTAGGTTAGGTTAGGTTAGGTTAGGTTAGGTTAGGTTAGGTTAGGTTAGGTTAGGTTAGGTTAGGTTAGGTTAGGTTAGGTTAGGTTAGGTTAGGTTAGGTTAGGTTAGGTTAGGTTAGGTTAGGTTAGGTTAGGTTAGGTTAGGTTAGGTTAGGTTAGGTTAGGTTAGGTTAGGTTAGGTTAGGTTAGGTTAGGTTAGGTTAGGTTAGGTTAGGTTAGGTTAGGTTAGGTTAGGTTAGGTTAGGTTAGGTTAGGTTAGGTTAGGTTAGGTTAGGTTAGGTTAGGTTAGGTTAGGTTAGGTTAGGTTAGGTTAGGTTAGGTTAGGTTAGGTTAGGTTAGGTTAGGTTAGGTTAGGTTAGGTTAGGTTAGGTTAGGTTAGGTTAGGTTAGGTTAGGTTAGGTTAGGTTAGGTTAGGTTAGGTTAGGTTAGGTTAGGTTAGGTTAGGTTAGGTTAGGTTAGGTTAGGTTAGGTTAGGTTAGGTTAGGTTAGGTTAGGTTAGGTTAGGTTAGGTTAGGTTAGGTTAGGTTAGGTTAGGTTAGGTTAGGTTAGGTTAGGTTAGGTTAGGTTAGGTTAGGTTAGGTTAGGTTAGGTTAGGTTAGGTTAGGTTAGGTTAGGTTAGGTTAGGTTAGGTTAGGTTAGGTTAGGTTAGGTTAGGTTAGGTTAGGTTAGGTTAGGTTAGGTTAGGTTAGGTTAGGTTAGGTTAGGTTAGGTTAGGTTAGGTTAGGTTAGGTTAGGTTAGGTTAGGTTAGGTTAGGTTAGGTTAGGTTAGGTTAGGTTAGGTTAGGTTAGGTTAGGTTAGGTTAGGTTAGGTTAGGTTAGGTTAGGTTAGGTTAGGTTAGGTTAGGTTAGGTTAGGTTAGGTTAGGTTAGGTTAGGTTAGGTTAGGTTAGGTTAGGTTAGGTTAGGTTAGGTTAGGTTAGGTTAGGTTAGGTTAGGTTAGGTTAGGTTAGGTTAGGTTAGGTTAGGTTAGGTTAGGTTAGGTTAGGTTAGGTTAGGTTAGGTTAGGTTAGGTTAGGTTAGGTTAGGTTAGGTTAGGTTAGGTTAGGTTAGGTTAGGTTAGGTTAGGTTAGGTTAGGTTAGGTTAGGTTAGGTTAGGTTAGGTTAGGTTAGGTTAGGTTAGGTTAGGTTAGGTTAGGTTAGGTTAGGTTAGGTTAGGTTAGGTTAGGTTAGGTTAGGTTAGGTTAGGTTAGGTTAGGTTAGGTTAGGTTAGGTTAGGTTAGGTTAGGTTAGGTTAGGTTAGGTTAGGTTAGGTTAGGTTAGGTTAGGTTAGGTTAGGTTAGGTTAGGTTAGGTTAGGTTAGGTTAGGTTAGGTTAGGTTAGGTTAGGTTAGGTTAGGTTAGGTTAGGTTAGGTTAGGTTAGGTTAGGTTAGGTTAGGTTAGGTTAGGTTAGGTTAGGTTAGGTTAGGTTAGGTTAGGTTAGGTTAGGTTAGGTTAGGTTAGGTTAGGTTAGGTTAGGTTAGGTTAGGTTAGGTTAGGTTAGGTTAGGTTAGGTTAGGTTAGGTTAGGTTAGGTTAGGTTAGGTTAGGTTAGGTTAGGTTAGGTTAGGTTAGGTTAGGTTAGGTTAGGTTAGGTTAGGTTAGGTTAGGTTAGGTTAGGTTAGGTTAGGTTAGGTTAGGTTAGGTTAGGTTAGGTTAGGTTAGGTTAGGTTAGGTTAGGTTAGGTTAGGTTAGGTTAGGTTAGGTTAGGTTAGGTTAGGTTAGGTTAGGTTAGGTTAGGTTAGGTTAGGTTAGGTTAGGTTAGGTTAGGTTAGGTTAGGTTAGGTTAGGTTAGGTTAGGTTAGGTTAGGTTAGGTTAGGTTAGGTTAGGTTAGGTTAGGTTAGGTTAGGTTAGGTTAGGTTAGGTTAGGTTAGGTTAGGTTAGGTTAGGTTAGGTTAGGTTAGGTTAGGTTAGGTTAGGTTAGGTTAGGTTAGGTTAGGTTAGGTTAGGTTAGGTTAGGTTAGGTTAGGTTAGGTTAGGTTAGGTTAGGTTAGGTTAGGTTAGGTTAGGTTAGGTTAGGTTAGGTTAGGTTAGGTTAGGTTAGGTTAGGTTAGGTTAGGTTAGGTTAGGTTAGGTTAGGTTAGGTTAGGTTAGGTTAGGTTAGGTTAGGTTAGGTTAGGTTAGGTTAGGTTAGGTTAGGTTAGGTTAGGTTAGGTTAGGTTAGGTTAGGTTAGGTTAGGTTAGGTTAGGTTAGGTTAGGTTAGGTTAGGTTAGGTTAGGTTAGGTTAGGTTAGGTTAGGTTAGGTTAGGTTAGGTTAGGTTAGGTTAGGTTAGGTTAGGTTAGGTTAGGTTAGGTTAGGTTAGGTTAGGTTAGGTTAGGTTAGGTTAGGTTAGGTTAGGTTAGGTTAGGTTAGGTTAGGTTAGGTTAGGTTAGGTTAGGTTAGGTTAGGTTAGGTTAGGTTAGGTTAGGTTAGGTTAGGTTAGGTTAGGTTAGGTTAGGTTAGGTTAGGTTAGGTTAGGTTAGGTTAGGTTAGGTTAGGTTAGGTTAGGTTAGGTTAGGTTAGGTTAGGTTAGGTTAGGTTAGGTTAGGTTAGGTTAGGTTAGGTTAGGTTAGGTTAGGTTAGGTTAGGTTAGGTTAGGTTAGGTTAGGTTAGGTTAGGTTAGGTTAGGTTAGGTTAGGTTAGGTTAGGTTAGGTTAGGTTAGGTTAGGTTAGGTTAGGTTAGGTTAGGTTAGGTTAGGTTAGGTTAGGTTAGGTTAGGTTAGGTTAGGTTAGGTTAGGTTAGGTTAGGTTAGGTTAGGTTAGGTTAGGTTAGGTTAGGTTAGGTTAGGTTAGGTTAGGTTAGGTTAGGTTAGGTTAGGTTAGGTTAGGTTAGGTTAGGTTAGGTTAGGTTAGGTTAGGTTAGGTTAGGTTAGGTTAGGTTAGGTTAGGTTAGGTTAGGTTAGGTTAGGTTAGGTTAGGTTAGGTTAGGTTAGGTTAGGTTAGGTTAGGTTAGGTTAGGTTAGGTTAGGTTAGGTTAGGTTAGGTTAGGTTAGGTTAGGTTAGGTTAGGTTAGGTTAGGTTAGGTTAGGTTAGGTTAGGTTAGGTTAGGTTAGGTTAGGTTAGGTTAGGTTAGGTTAGGTTAGGTTAGGTTAGGTTAGGTTAGGTTAGGTTAGGTTAGGTTAGGTTAGGTTAGGTTAGGTTAGGTTAGGTTAGGTTAGGTTAGGTTAGGTTAGGTTAGGTTAGGTTAGGTTAGGTTAGGTTAGGTTAGGTTAGGTTAGGTTAGGTTAGGTTAGGTTAGGTTAGGTTAGGTTAGGTTAGGTTAGGTTAGGTTAGGTTAGGTTAGGTTAGGTTAGGTTAGGTTAGGTTAGGTTAGGTTAGGTTAGGTTAGGTTAGGTTAGGTTAGGTTAGGTTAGGTTAGGTTAGGTTAGGTTAGGTTAGGTTAGGTTAGGTTAGGTTAGGTTAGGTTAGGTTAGGTTAGGTTAGGTTAGGTTAGGTTAGGTTAGGTTAGGTTAGGTTAGGTTAGGTTAGGTTAGGTTAGGTTAGGTTAGGTTAGGTTAGGTTAGGTTAGGTTAGGTTAGGTTAGGTTAGGTTAGGTTAGGTTAGGTTAGGTTAGGTTAGGTTAGGTTAGGTTAGGTTAGGTTAGGTTAGGTTAGGTTAGGTTAGGTTAGGTTAGGTTAGGTTAGGTTAGGTTAGGTTAGGTTAGGTTAGGTTAGGTTAGGTTAGGTTAGGTTAGGTTAGGTTAGGTTAGGTTAGGTTAGGTTAGGTTAGGTTAGGTTAGGTTAGGTTAGGTTAGGTTAGGTTAGGTTAGGTTAGGTTAGGTTAGGTTAGGTTAGGTTAGGTTAGGTTAGGTTAGGTTAGGTTAGGTTAGGTTAGGTTAGGTTAGGTTAGGTTAGGTTAGGTTAGGTTAGGTTAGGTTAGGTTAGGTTAGGTTAGGTTAGGTTAGGTTAGGTTAGGTTAGGTTAGGTTAGGTTAGGTTAGGTTAGGTTAGGTTAGGTTAGGTTAGGTTAGGTTAGGTTAGGTTAGGTTAGGTTAGGTTAGGTTAGGTTAGGTTAGGTTAGGTTAGGTTAGGTTAGGTTAGGTTAGGTTAGGTTAGGTTAGGTTAGGTTAGGTTAGGTTAGGTTAGGTTAGGTTAGGTTAGGTTAGGTTAGGTTAGGTTAGGTTAGGTTAGGTTAGGTTAGGTTAGGTTAGGTTAGGTTAGGTTAGGTTAGGTTAGGTTAGGTTAGGTTAGGTTAGGTTAGGTTAGGTTAGGTTAGGTTAGGTTAGGTTAGGTTAGGTTAGGTTAGGTTAGGTTAGGTTAGGTTAGGTTAGGTTAGGTTAGGTTAGGTTAGGTTAGGTTAGGTTAGGTTAGGTTAGGTTAGGTTAGGTTAGGTTAGGTTAGGTTAGGTTAGAGGTTAGGTTAGGTTAGGTTAGGTTAGGTTAGGTTAGGTTAGGTTAGGTTAGGTTAGGTTAGGTTAGGTTAGGTTAGGTTAGGTTAGGTTAGGTTAGGTTAGGTTAGGTTAGGTTAGGTTAGGTTAGGTTAGGTTAGGTTAGGTTAGGTTAGGTTAGGTTAGGTTAGGTTAGGTTAGGTTAGGTTAGGTTAGGTTAGGTTAGGTTAGGTTAGGTTAGGTTAGGTTAGGTTAGGTTAGGTTAGGTTAGGTTAGGTTAGGTTAGGTTAGGTTAGGTTAGGTTAGGTTAGGTTAGGTTAGGTTAGGTTAGGTTAGGTTAGGTTAGGTTAGGTTAGGTTAGGTTAGGTTAGGTTAGGTTAGGTTAGGTTAGGTTAGGTTAGGTTAGGTTAGGTTAGGTTAGGTTAGGTTAGGTTAGGTTAGGTTAGGTTAGGTTAGGTTAGGTTAGGTTAGGTTAGGTTAGGTTAGGTTAGGTTAGGTTAGGTTAGGTTAGGTTAGGTTAGGTTAGGTTAGGTTAGGTTAGGTTAGGTTAGGTTAGGTTAGGTTAGGTTAGGTTAGGTTAGGTTAGGTTAGGTTAGGTTAGGTTAGGTTAGGTTAGGTTAGGTTAGGTTAGGTTAGGTTAGGTTAGGTTAGGTTAGGTTAGGTTAGGTTAGGTTAGGTTAGGTTAGGTTAGGTTAGGTTAGGTTAGGTTAGGTTAGGTTAGGTTAGGTTAGGTTAGGTTAGGTTAGGTTAGGTTAGGTTAGGTTAGGTTAGGTTAGGTTAGGTTAGGTTAGGTTAGGTTAGGTTAGGTTAGGTTAGGTTAGGTTAGGTTAGGTTAGGTTAGGTTAGGTTAGGTTAGGTTAGGTTAGGTTAGGTTAGGTTAGGTTAGGTTAGGTTAGGTTAGGTTAGGTTAGGTTAGGTTAGGTTAGGTTAGGTTAGGTTAGGTTAGGTTAGGTTAGGTTAGGTTAGGTTAGGTTAGGTTAGGTTAGGTTAGGTTAGGTTAGGTTAGGTTAGGTTAGGTTAGGTTAGGTTAGGTTAGGTTAGGTTAGGTTAGGTTAGGTTAGGTTAGGTTAGGTTAGGTTAGGTTAGGTTAGGTTAGGTTAGGTTAGGTTAGGTTAGGTTAGGTTAGGTTAGGTTAGGTTAGGTTAGGTTAGGTTAGGTTAGGTTAGGTTAGGTTAGGTTAGGTTAGGTTAGGTTAGGTTAGGTTAGGTTAGGTTAGGTTAGGTTAGGTTAGGTTAGGTTAGGTTAGGTTAGGTTAGGTTAGGTTAGGTTAGGTTAGGTTAGGTTAGGTTAGGTTAGGTTAGGTTAGGTTAGGTTAGGTTAGGTTAGGTTAGGTTAGGTTAGGTTAGGTTAGGTTAGGTTAGGTTAGGTTAGGTTAGGTTAGGTTAGGTTAGGTTAGGTTAGGTTAGGTTAGGTTAGGTTAGGTTAGGTTAGGTTAGGTTAGGTTAGGTTAGGTTAGGTTAGGTTAGGTTAGGTTAGGTTAGGTTAGGTTAGGTTAGGTTAGGTTAGGTTAGGTTAGGTTAGGTTAGGTTAGGTTAGGTTAGGTTAGGTTAGGTTAGGTTAGGTTAGGTTAGGTTAGGTTAGGTTAGGTTAGGTTAGGTTAGGTTAGGTTAGGTTAGGTTAGGTTAGGTTAGGTTAGGTTAGGTTAGGTTAGGTTAGGTTAGGTTAGGTTAGGTTAGGTTAGGTTAGGTTAGGTTAGGTTAGGTTAGGTTAGGTTAGGTTAGGTTAGGTTAGGTTAGGTTAGGTTAGGTTAGGTTAGGTTAGGTTAGGTTAGGTTAGGTTAGGTTAGGTTAGGTTAGGTTAGGTTAGGTTAGGTTAGGTTAGGTTAGGTTAGGTTAGGTTAGGTTAGGTTAGGTTAGGTTAGGTTAGGTTAGGTTAGGTTAGGTTAGGTTAGGTTAGGTTAGGTTAGGTTAGGTTAGGTTAGGTTAGGTTAGGTTAGGTTAGGTTAGGTTAGGTTAGGTTAGGTTAGGTTAGGTTAGGTTAGGTTAGGTTAGGTTAGGTTAGGT
>CATOQK020000019.1:0-35895 GCA_951802675.2 Boloria euphrosyne
GCCATATACACTCGACTACATCATACTACACTATATTATTATTGTACTGACGAAGACCGATTTTCCCCCCTTATAAGATGTATCGAACACCCAAAACATCAAAACCGTCAACATCTACATCCACATCATCCGACACAGCCTCTCCAATGACACCAGTGGCGAGGCTAGCAGCAGAACCCTTCAAGACTGTTGAAGAGATACTTGCGCAAACTGAAAAGTATGTGGCAAAGATCAACTTAAATCTAAAGCTATCAGGAAACCTTAAACGATCTATAAAGGATGAAATTACAGCTGGCACGCAAGGATTGTACGAAATGGTGAAACAGTGTATAAGAATTAGAATTGAAGAAACGACAGACCAACAACATAGCAGCTTAGAGACTCTTAAAAGCTTAGCAGAATTAGTAATCAACCAAAACAAAGCAACTGGAAGTATCAATGAAGTATTGAGAGAACTAGTTCCAACAATACAGAACGGGTTTGACTCGGTCAAGCAAAAAGTATCAGAAGTTAAAACAAATAATTTAGACCAGGATACAGTAAAAAATTTAAAACAAGAAATAGCCACGTACAATAAAAGTAGTCAAAGAGTTTACAAGGAAATAGCAGAATTTACACCAAAAATAAGAGACGATATTGATAAGATTAACAAAAAGTTAACAGACATAGAAAACAAAAATAGAAACCAACTTGAACCTGAATCGAATAAACAAGAACTTAACAAAATCTTAGAAGAAATAAAAACTCAAAACACCATTTCGGAAAAAACCCAGAAAGATATTTTAGAAATGAAGGAGGAAATTAAAGACCTAAAGAGTAAACAAATAGAAGAGACCAACAATACAACGCAAGAACCCAAAACCCAGAAAACTTACGCGGAAGTGACGGCCTTGAAACAACCCAAACCTACCCATTGCCTCCTAGTAGGCACAGACGACATAGTAGACACAAGCGAGGACGTCATATCCAAAGTCAGGAAAGTGTTAAGGGCGAAAGAGACTGGATTACAAATCAGCAAACTAAGAAAGGTAAAGGATCAAAAAATACTTATTGGAAGTGAGAACAGTGAAGATTTTGAAATTATAAAGACAACTTTAGAGAAGCAGAAATTCAAAATTGAAGTTAAAGCAAATAAAGACCCATTAATTATTATAAGAAACGTAAATAAGAGCAACTCGGACGAGGAAATCATTAACGCTATTAAAATTCAAAATTATGACCTTATTAAAAGTATACCGGAAGAGGACTATAGAATAAAGATGCGACATAGGAGGAGGGCAAGGAACCCTAAGGAGACCCACGTAGTTCTGCAAGTCTCCCCGCTTGTCTGGAAGAATCTGACAGCGGCGGGCAGAATATACGTGGATATCCAAAGGGTTCCTGTCTTCGACCTTTCGCCGTTGGTGCAATGCTCTCGGTGCCTAGCCTTCGGTCACGGGAAGAAATGGTGCACCGAGAGCATCGACCTCTGCAGTCACTGCGCAGGGCCTCACATGATCCACGAGTGCCCTGGCAAACTGGCAGGAGAGGCACCAAGCTGCAAGAATTGCCAGCACGCGAAACAAGGCACACCGCATACACATAATGCCTTTGATACTTCGTGCCCGATAAGAGCCAAATGGGACGCGCTGGCAAGATCGAGCATAGAATATTGTTAGTCGTACTCAAATCAGCATCAGACTCAACCATAGCATAGTATCTTGAGGATACAAAGAATTAAGAGCATCTTAATATCTTGTGCATAGTCGGAAAAGCTGCAAAATAACACCAGATTCTATATTACCTCACTAACAACATACATCTATTATAACTACCACCGACATAGAGTATATAGTGTAAATAGAAAGAAAATTAGTACGAAAAAAAAAAAAAAAAAAAAAAAAAAAAAAAAAAAAAAAAAAAAACTATAAAAATCTCCGTACAAATAAGTTAGCAAATAATAGTTTAGTATAGAATTAAGTATATATATATATTTTGAACAATATATATTATATATTTTAAATAAGAATAAAACATTTTAGTAAAATACTCTGAAGAAAAACCCTTTTCTACTTAAATTAAGTATACCATTTAGAATAGTGACAACACCATATTTCATAAGCATTTCATTAAAACAATGTAAATATATTAGCAATTAAATTTTTACTTACATCATAAGCATTCCATTAAACAATGTAAATATATTAGCAATTACATTTTCACTTAGATATATATATAGTTAGTACGTATTCAATCGCTCTAAACCTGTAAATAATTGCAGCAACACCTTAAACTTTACCTTTAATTGTAAGCAACACCTTAAACTTTACCTTTAATTGTAAATAATTGTACATTAAATAGTATAGCAAAACAAATATTAAGAATTTCTCTTATCTACAACTTAAGAAAACAGCAAATATATTATATCCTTTATCTTTATCTTTAGCACTAAATTAATAAAAATTAACATATAAGTAATAACGATAAATGAAAACAATACACAACCCTTCAGGTTACACACATTATACCACGCAACAATAAAAATCGTAAAAAAGGTCCCAGAACTATATTTTTGGGGAAATCGGCTCTAAATTAAAAAAAAAAAAAAAAAAAAAAAAAAAAAAAAAAAAAAACTAACCTAACCTAACCTAACCTAACCTAACCTAACCTAACCTAACCTAACCTAACCTAACCTAACCTAACCTAACCTAACCTAACCTAACCTAACCTAACCTAACCTAACCTAACCTAACCTAACCTAACCTAACCTAACCTAACCTAACCTAACCTAACCTAACCTAACCTAACCTAACCTAACCTAACCTAACCTAACCTAACCTAACCTAACCTAACCTAACCTAACCTAACCTAACCTAACCTAACCTAACCTAACCTAACCTAACCTAACCTAACCTAACCTAACCTAACCTAACCTAACCTAACCTAACCTAACCTAACCTAACCTAACCTAACCTAACCTAACCTAACCTAACCTAACCTAACCTAACCTAACCTAACCTAACCTAACCTAACCTAACCTAACCTAACCTAACCTAACCTAACCTAACCTAACCTAACCTAACCTAACCTAACCTAACCTAACCTAACCTAACCTAACCTAACCTAACCTAACCTAACCTAACCTAACCTAACCTAACCTAACCTAACCTAACCTAACCTAACCTAACCTAACCTAACCTAACCTAACCTAACCTAACCTAACCTAACCTAACCTAACCTAACCTAACCTAACCTAACCTAACCTAACCTAACCTAACCTAACCTAACCTAACCTAACCTAACCTAACCTAACCTAACCTAACCTAACCTAACCTAACCTAACCTAACCTAACCTAACCTAACCTAACCTAACCTAACCTAACCTAACCTAACCTAACCTAACCTAACCTAACCTAACCTAACCTAACCTAACCTAACCTAACCTAACCTAACCTAACCTAACCTAACCTAACCTAACCTAACCTAACCTAACCTAACCTAACCTAACCTAACCTAACCTAACCTAACCTAACCTAACCTAACCTAACCTAACCTAACCTAACCTAACCTAACCTAACCTAACCTAACCTAACCTAACCTAACCTAACCTAACCTAACCTAACCTAACCTAACCTAACCTAACCTAACCTAACCTAACCTAACCTAACCTAACCTAACCTAACCTAACCTAACCTAACCTAACCTAACCTAACCTAACCTAACCTAACCTAACCTAACCTAACCTAACCTAACCTAACCTAACCTAACCTAACCTAACCTAACCTAACCTAACCTAACCTAACCTAACCTAACCTAACCTAACCTAACCTAACCTAACCTAACCTAACCTAACCTAACCTAACCTAACCTAACCTAACCTAACCTAACCTAACCTAACCTAACCTAACCTAACCTAACCTAACCTAACCTAACCTAACCTAACCTAACCTAACCTAACCTAACCTAACCTAACCTAACCTAACCTAACCTAACCTAACCTAACCTAACCTAACCTAACCTAACCTAACCTAACCTAACCTAACCTAACCTAACCTAACCTAACCTAACCTAACCTAACCTAACCTAACCTAACCTAACCTAACCTAACCTAACCTAACCTAACCTAACCTAACCTAACCTAACCTAACCTAACCTAACCTAACCTAACCTAACCTAACCTAACCTAACCTAACCTAACCTAACCTAACCTAACCTAACCTAACCTAACCTAACCTAACCTAACCTAACCTAACCTAACCTAACCTAACCTAACCTAACCTAACCTAACCTAACCTAACCTAACCTAACCTAACCTAACCTAACCTAACCTAACCTAACCTAACCTAACCTAACCTAACCTAACCTAACCTAACCTAACCTAACCTAACCTAACCTAACCTAACCTAACCTAACCTAACCTAACCTAACCTAACCTAACCTAACCTAACCTAACCTAACCTAACCTAACCTAACCTAACCTAACCTAACCTAACCTAACCTAACCTAACCTAACCTAACCTAACCTAACCTAACCTAACCTAACCTAACCTAACCTAACCTAACCTAACCTAACCTAACCTAACCTAACCTAACCTAACCTAACCTAACCTAACCTAACCTAACCTAACCTAACCTAACCTAACCTAACCTAACCTAACCTAACCTAACCTAACCTAACCTAACCTAACCTAACCTAACCTAACCTAACCTAACCTAACCTAACCTAACCTAACCTAACCTAACCTAACCTAACCTAACCTAACCTAACCTAACCTAACCTAACCTAACCTAACCTAACCTAACCTAACCTAACCTAACCTAACCTAACCTAACCTAACCTAACCTAACCTAACCTAACCTAACCTAACCTAACCTAACCTAACCTAACCTAACCTAACCTAACCTAACCTAACCTAACCTAACCTAACCTAACCTAACCTAACCTAACCTAACCTAACCTAACCTAACCTAACCTAACCTAACCTAACCTAACCTAACCTAACCTAACCTAACCTAACCTAACCTAACCTAACCTAACCTAACCTAACCTAACCTAACCTAACCTAACCTAACCTAACCTAACCTAACCTAACCTAACCTAACCTAACCTAACCTAACCTAACCTAACCTAACCTAACCTAACCTAACCTAACCTAACCTAACCTAACCTAACCTAACCTAACCTAACCTAACCTAACCTAACCTAACCTAACCTAACCTAACCTAACCTAACCTAACCTAACCTAACCTAACCTAACCTAACCTAACCTAACCTAACCTAACCTAACCTAACCTAACCTAACCTAACCTAACCTAACCTAACCTAACCTAACCTAACCTAACCTAACCTAACCTAACCTAACCTAACCTAACCTAACCTAACCTAACCTAACCTAACCTAACCTAACCTAACCTAACCTAACCTAACCTAACCTAACCTAACCTAACCTAACCTAACCTAACCTAACCTAACCTAACCTAACCTAACCTAACCTAACCTAACCTAACCTAACCTAACCTAACCTAACCTAACCTAACCTAACCTAACCTAACCTAACCTAACCTAACCTAACCTAACCTAACCTAACCTAACCTAACCTAACCTAACCTAACCTAACCTAACCTAACCTAACCTAACCTAACCTAACCTAACCTAACCTAACCTAACCTAACCTAACCTAACCTAACCTAACCTAACCTAACCTAACCTAACCTAACCTAACCTAACCTAACCTAACCTAACCTAACCTAACCTAACCTAACCTAACCTAACCTAACCTAACCTAACCTAACCTAACCTAACCTAACCTAACCTAACCTAACCTAACCTAACCTAACCTAACCTAACCTAACCTAACCTAACCTAACCTAACCTAACCTAACCTAACCTAACCTAACCTAACCTAACCTAACCTAACCTAACCTAACCTAACCTAACCTAACCTAACCTAACCTAACCTAACCTAACCTAACCTAACCTAACCTAACCTAACCTAACCTAACCTAACCTAACCTAACCTAACCTAACCTAACCTAACCTAACCTAACCTAACCTAACCTAACCTAACCTAACCTAACCTAACCTAACCTAACCTAACCTAACCTAACCTAACCTAACCTAACCTAACCTAACCTAACCTAACCTAACCTAACCTAACCTAACCTAACCTAACCTAACCTAACCTAACCTAACCTAACCTAACCTAACCTAACCTAACCTAACCTAACCTAACCTAACCTAACCTAACCTAACCTAACCTAACCTAACCTAACCTAACCTAACCTAACCTAACCTAACCTAACCTAACCTAACCTAACCTAACCTAACCTAACCTAACCTAACCTAACCTAACCTAACCTAACCTAACCTAACCTAACCTAACCTAACCTAACCTAACCTAACCTAACCTAACCTAACCTAACCTAACCTAACCTAACCTAACCTAACCTAACCTAACCTAACCTAACCTAACCTAACCTAACCTAACCTAACCTAACCTAACCTAACCTAACCTAACCTAACCTAACCTAACCTAACCTAACCTAACCTAACCTAACCTAACCTAACCTAACCTAACCTAACCTAACCTAACCTAACCTAACCTAACCTAACCTAACCTAACCTAACCTAACCTAACCTAACCTAACCTAACCTAACCTAACCTAACCTAACCTAACCTAACCTAACCTAACCTAACCTAACCTAACCTAACCTAACCTAACCTAACCTAACCTAACCTAACCTAACCTAACCTAACCTAACCTAACCTAACCTAACCTAACCTAACCTAACCTAACCTAACCTAACCTAACCTAACCTAACCTAACCTAACCTAACCTAACCTAACCTAACCTAACCTAACCTAACCTAACCTAACCTAACCTAACCTAACCTAACCTAACCTAACCTAACCTAACCTAACCTAACCTAACCTAACCTAACCTAACCTAACCTAACCTAACCTAACCTAACCTAACCTAACCTAACCTAACCTAACCTAACCTAACCTAACCTAACCTAACCTAACCTAACCTAACCTAACCTAACCTAACCTAACCTAACCTAACCTAACCTAACCTAACCTAACCTAACCTAACCTAACCTAACCTAACCTAACCTAACCTAACCTAACCTAACCTAACCTAACCTAACCTAACCTAACCTAACCTAACCTAACCTAACCTAACCTAACCTAACCTAACCTAACCTAACCTAACCTAACCTAACCTAACCTAACCTAACCTAACCTAACCTAACCTAACCTAACCTAACCTAACCTAACCTAACCTAACCTAACCTAACCTAACCTAACCTAACCTAACCTAACCTAACCTAACCTAACCTAACCTAACCTAACCTAACCTAACCTAACCTAACCTAACCTAACCTAACCTAACCTAACCTAACCTAACCTAACCTAACCTAACCTAACCTAACCTAACCTAACCTAACCTAACCTAACCTAACCTAACCTAACCTAACCTAACCTTTTTTTTTTTTTTTTTTTTTTTTTTTAACGTCAGGAAATGCATTTATCGCACTGACCCCGTGACCCCCAGGAGGCACTGTGTGGGACTCACAGGCCTAACACCCTTGTGACAAGAGGCGGCCCGTACTACCCACTAAAACCTGACCCCAACCCTCATCCGCCATAGTGGGGCGCCACGGGATCGCGTTAGCATACAACCGTGACGCCCCGGCGGCAGGCCAGATGGTCGGCCCGTCAAGTGAGGGGGCTGCTGAGAAACAGTCCCCTCTGTCCACCGAAGTGGACCCCCCAGAAAAGTGAGGCTGCTCGCAAGTCCACTCTGCTGATCAGAGAAGTACCCGGAGCAGCCCCACACAACCCGAACACCGCCCACCGAAGTGGGCCACCTGCAAAAAAGAAGGGGTGTATACGTATATAAGTCTATACGTATACACCCAAAAACCTCCCACCCAAAATTGGGCAAACGACCTCATCGCCCGAAGGCCCACCAAAACGGAAGCAGGAGAAGAGAATGCGACAACGCCGACACTCCCCTTCCCCTGCCGCCCCCTCACAGTCCGCCATCGAGCGGTGACGGCCCCGCTGGGACCGCGGAGAGCGGGGAGAAATAATTTGTTCTTCCCGCCCCCCGCGGCCCCCCCCGACAACCCCCCCAAAACGGTTGCAGAGGATAGGGAGTACGGCGCATCGCAATACCGTAGCTCCTCTTCCTCTGCATCCCCACCGCGTCCACCATCAAAACGGTGGTGGCCCCGCTAGGCCGCGGGAGATAGGGACGAGCGGCGCACCGCAATACCGGCACTCCTCTTCCCCCGCGGCCCCCCTACCGTCGGCCCAGCTCCGACTGAGCTGGCTGCCGACACCCCTCGCTAGACGCAGGACCACCGAAGTGGCCCCGCTCCAGCCGCCGCACCGATGGGCTAGTCCCGGCAGTGCGGCCCGCGCAGTGCCTCCTACCGTGAAAACGGCCAGAGACACCGCGCTACCTCCGGTGGGCCCGGGTGTCCGCCTGACACCCCACCCTGGCTGTTGGTCCGCGGCGGGTTTCCCCGCTACCACTCGCTCCCGTTTGGGGCCAGGTGCGAGTGGCATTCCCCCATCCGCCACCCGGGGACGCGTCCGGTAGGAGTCAGCCTCTCCCCCGGAAAAAAGAGATTCGAATTTTCCCACCGGCCTCCACCGGTGGTACTCATTCTACCATCTCTTTGGAGCTAGGCTCCACCGTCATACCTACTAATCCACCGCAACGTCCGTCCATTATGGGCCGTCTGCCTAGGACTTCTGAAGCAGTGAACTTTCGGTCACACACCACAGAGTTATGTTTATACTAACTCACCGCCCCGTCGGGCTTAGAGCTTTCTAAACATGCCTCCAATAGCTCGTAGCCACCCCCAAATTATGCGGGGGTGGTTGTACTCGCTATAGACCACCGACCCCGAACATATATAAATTATTAAATTATGTTCGGACCGGGACACGAACCCGGGGACCAGTGCGTGGGTCGTACATTGCTCACCACTACGCCAACTGGCCCGTCAAAAGAGATTCGAATTTTCCCACCGGCCTCCACCGGTGGTACTCATTCTACCATCTCTTTGGAGCTAGGCTCCACCGTCATACCTACTAATCCACCGCAACGTCCGTCCATTATGGGCCGTCTGCCTAGGACTTCTGAAGCAGTGAACTTTCGGTCACACACCACAGAGTTATGTTTATACTAACTCACCGCCCCGTCAGGCTTAGAGCTTTCTAAACATGCCTCCAATAGCTCGTAGCCACCCCCAAATTATGCGGGGGTGGTTGTACTCGCTATAGACCACCGACCCCGAACATATATAAATTATTAAATTATGTTCGGACCGGGACACGAACCCGGGGACCAGTGCGTGGGTCGTACATTGCTCACCACTACGCCAACTGGCCCGTCATAAGAGATTCGAATTTTCCCACCGGCCTCCACCGGTGGTACTCATTCTACCATCTCTTTTTGGAGCTAGGCTCCACCGTCATACCTACTAATCCACCGCAACGTCCGTCCATTATAGGCCGTCTGCCTAGGACTTCTGAAGCAGTGAACTTTCGGTCACACACCACAGAGTTATGTTTATACTAACTCACCGCCCCGTCGGGCTTAGAGCTTTCTAAACATGCCTCCAATAGCTCGTAGCCACCCCCAAATTATGCGGGGGTGGTTGTACTCGCTATAGACCACCGACCCCGAACATATATAAATTATTAAATTATGTTCGGACCGGGACACGAACCCGGGGACCAGTGCGTGGGTCGAACATTGCTCACCACTACGCCAACTGGCCCGTCAACCTAACCTAACCTAACCTAACCTAACCTAACCTAACCTAACCTAACCTAACCTAACCTAACCTAACCTAACCTAACCTAACCTAACCTAACCTAACCTAACCTAACCTAACCTAACCTAACCTAACCTAACCTAACCTAACCTAACCTAACCTAACCTAACCTAACCTAACCTAACCTAACCTAACCTAACCTAACCTAACCTAACCTAACCTAACCTAACCTAACCTAACCTAACCTAACCTAACCTAACCTAACCTAACCTAACCTAACCTAACCTAACCTAACCTAACCTAACCTAACCTAACCTAACCTAACCTAACCTAACCTAACCTAACCTAACCTAACCTAACCTAACCTAACCTAACCTAACCTAACCTAACCTAACCTAACCTAACCTAACCTAACCTAACCTAACCTAACCTAACCTAACCTAACCTAACCTAACCTAACCTAACCTAACCTAACCTAACCTAACCTAACCTAACCTAACCTAACCTAACCTAACCTAACCTAACCTAACCTAACCTAACCTAACCTAACCTAACCTAACCTAACCTAACCTAACCTAACCTAACCTAACCTAACCTAACCTAACCTAACCTAACCTAACCTAACCTAACCTAACCTAACCTAACCTAACCTAACCTAACCTAACCTAACCTAACCTAACCTAACCTAACCTAACCTAACCTAACCTAACCTAACCTAACCTAACCTAACCTAACCTAACCTAACCTAACCTAACCTAACCTAACCTAACCTAACCTAACCTAACCTAACCTAACCTAACCTAACCTAACCTAACCTAACCTAACCTAACCTAACCTAACCTAACCTAACCTAACCTAACCTAACCTAACCTAACCTAACCTAACCTAACCTAACCTAACCTAACCTAACCTAACCTAACCTAACCTAACCTAACCTAACCTAACCTAACCTAACCTAACCTAACCTAACCTAACCTAACCTAACCTAACCTAACCTAACCTAACCTAACCTAACCTAACCTAACCTAACCTAACCTAACCTAACCTAACCTAACCTAACCTAACCTAACCTAACCTAACCTAACCTAACCTAACCTAACCTAACCTAACCTAACCTAACCTAACCTAACCTAACCTAACCTAACCTAACCTAACCTAACCTAACCTAACCTAACCTAACCTAACCTAACCTAACCTAACCTAACCTAACCTAACCTAACCTAACCTAACCTAACCTAACCTAACCTAACCTAACCTAACCTAACCTAACCTAACCTAACCTAACCTAACCTAACCTAACCTAACCTAACCTAACCTAACCTAACCTAACCTAACCTAACCTAACCTAACCTAACCTAACCTAACCTAACCTAACCTAACCTAACCTAACCTAACCTAACCTAACCTAACCTAACCTAACCTAACCTAACCTAACCTAACCTAACCTAACCTAACCTAACCTAACCTAACCTAACCTAACCTAACCTAACCTAACCTAACCTAACCTAACCTAACCTAACCTAACCTAACCTAACCTAACCTAACCTAACCTAACCTAACCTAACCTAACCTAACCTAACCTAACCTAACCTAACCTAACCTAACCTAACCTAACCTAACCTAACCTAACCTAACCTAACCTAACCTAACCTAACCTAACCTAACCTAACCTAACCTAACCTAACCTAACCTAACCTAACCTAACCTAACCTAACCTAACCTAACCTAACCTAACCTAACCTAACCTAACCTAACCTAACCTAACCTAACCTAACCTAACCTAACCTAACCTAACCTAACCTAACCTAACCTAACCTAACCTAACCTAACCTAACCTAACCTAACCTAACCTAACCTAACCTAACCTAACCTAACCTAACCTAACCTAACCTAACCTAACCTAACCTAACCTAACCTAACCTAACCTAACCTAACCTAACCTAACCTAACCTAACCTAACCTAACCTAACCTAACCTAACCTAACCTAACCTAACCTAACCTAACCTAACCTAACCTAACCTAACCTAACCTAACCTAACCTAACCTAACCTAACCTAACCTAACCTAACCTAACCTAACCTAACCTAACCTAACCTAACCTAACCTAACCTAACCTAACCTAACCTAACCTAACCTAACCTAACCTAACCTAACCTAACCTAACCTAACCTAACCTAACCTAACCTAACCTAACCTAACCTAACCTAACCTAACCTAACCTAACCTAACCTAACCTAACCTAACCTAACCTAACCTAACCTAACCTAACCTAACCTAACCTAACCTAACCTAACCTAACCTAACCTAACCTAACCTAACCTAACCTAACCTAACCTAACCTAACCTAACCTAACCTAACCTAACCTAACCTAACCTAACCTAACCTAACCTAACCTAACCTAACCTAACCTAACCTAACCTAACCTAACCTAACCTAACCTAACCTAACCTAACCTAACCTAACCTAACCTAACCTAACCTAACCTAACCTAACCTAACCTAACCTAACCTAACCTAACCTAACCTAACCTAACCTAACCTAACCTAACCTAACCTAACCTAACCTAACCTAACCTAACCTAACCTAACCTAACCTAACCTAACCTAACCTAACCTAACCTAACCTAACCTAACCTAACCTAACCTAACCTAACCTAACCTAACCTAACCTAACCTAACCTAACCTAACCTAACCTAACCTAACCTAACCTAACCTAACCTAACCTAACCTAACCTAACCTAACCTAACCTAACCTAACCTAACCTAACCTAACCTAACCTAACCTAACCTAACCTAACCTAACCTAACCTAACCTAACCTAACCTAACCTAACCTAACCTAACCTAACCTAACCTAACCTAACCTAACCTAACCTAACCTAACCTAACCTAACCTAACCTAACCTAACCTAACCTAACCTAACCTAACCTAACCTAACCTAACCTAACCTAACCTAACCTAACCTAACCTAACCTAACCTAACCTAACCTAACCTAACCTAACCTAACCTAACCTAACCTAACCTAACCTAACCTAACCTAACCTAACCTAACCTAACCTAACCTAACCTAACCTAACCTAACCTAACCTAACCTAACCTAACCTAACCTAACCTAACCTAACCTAACCTAACCTAACCTAACCTAACCTAACCTAACCTAACCTAACCTAACCTAACCTAACCTAACCTAACCTAACCTAACCTAACCTAACCTAACCTAACCTAACCTAACCTAACCTAACCTAACCTAACCTAACCTAACCTAACCTAACCTAACCTAACCTAACCTAACCTAACCTAACCTAACCTAACCTAACCTAACCTAACCTAACCTAACCTAACCTAACCTAACCTAACCTAACCTAACCTAACCTAACCTAACCTAACCTAACCTAACCTAACCTAACCTAACCTAACCTAACCTAACCTAACCTAACCTAACCTAACCTAACCTAACCTAACCTAACCTAACCTAACCTAACCTAACCTAACCTAACCTAACCTAACCTAACCTAACCTAACCTAACCTAACCTAACCTAACCTAACCTAACCTAACCTAACCTAACCTAACCTAACCTAACCTAACCTAACCTAACCTAACCTAACCTAACCTAACCTTTTTTTTTTTTTTTTTTTTTTTTTTTTTTTTTTTTTTTTTTTTTTTTTTTTTTTTTTTTTTTTTTTTTTTTTTTTTTTTTTTACGTGTGGAAAACCCTGTTCCCGGGTACCCGCCGCCTGGGGAAGCGACGGGTTATGTGGGGCTCCTGCCGTGCAAAGATGGTAAACGCACGGCAGCCTACCCACTAAAAACCACACGAGGTCCACTCTATCGCCTTGGTGCCGGGGCCACAGGTATCCAGATTCGTCTGTAGACCCCAGCGGCGAGGCCTGTCGAGGCTCGTCCCGGTGTCAAGGGCATAGATGTTAGAACCCCTGACGTCCTCCTTGAGTGGCGCGCGGTGGACTCCGCGCGCGCCGACTCGGGTCAGGTGACTAGGCGGCAGACTCCCCCAAGTCTACCACCCTCTGGCCAGTGTTAGGGGGGGAGGTGGCGATCGTGTGCCGCCCTCCGGCGCCCGGTCCTTCTGCGGCGGATAGCGAGATCCGAAGTCACCTCCCTCTCTCGCTCCGCCGCCTCCTTCTGCGACATTACTGCCTCGCAAAAGGACAGGACGGCGTCCCATGACCTTTCACTACCGGCCATGGCAGAGATCACAGCCGGCAGCGTCAGGTCCGCCCCCACAACACTAATAAGCGCCTGGCGCTCGGTCGCCCAAGCTGGGCACTCCTCCAGCGTATGCTGGGCCGACTCATCGGGACATGTGTCGCAGTGGTGGCAGCGCGGAGAGGGCTCCCTCCCGGCGACCCGACACAGGTACCCCCCGAAGCAACCATGCCCCGAGAGGACCTGCGTGGTGCGGAAGGTTAGGACGCCATGTCGTCTGTCCAGCCACTGCGCAAGAATGGGGCGAACCGCTTCGATCGTCCGTCGGCCAGCGCAAGGTTGCTCCAGCCTGGACCCCCATTCTACTATCGCGGCAACCCGCTCATTTCTTGCGTCTATATCGCCTGGTGCTGTGCTGGGTTCCCTAGACGCTAGGCCTCGACGCCGACGATATATCGACGCTAAGGAAAGTGCGTCCAGGTCCCAGGGAACAATGGAGGCCAGCAAACACGCTACCTCACACGAGATGGTACGGTACCCCCTGATGACCCTTATCGCCATCGCTCTCTGCGCCCTCCGCAGCAGAGCGATGTTTTCGCGACTTAGAGCATCAGTCCAAACGGGGGCACCGTACATAGCCATAGACCGCACCACACCTGTGTACAGTTTTCGCGTGACTACACTCGGTCCACCTATGTTCGGAAGTAACCTACTCAGTGATGCAGCCTCTTTCATCAAGCGCGGCACCAGGGCGTCGAAGTGGGCACGGAAGTCCCACCGGCCGTCGAGTACGAGTCCTAGGTACTTCATCGTACTCTTTACGCCGATGCGGACCCCCTCGACAATTATGTGCGCATCCGACGGATGTGCTCTCCGAGGGCCGCGAAAGCATAGAGCTTCCGACTTCTCCAGGGCAACATGAAGTCCCAGGCGTCGAATCCTCGCCACCACATGTGCAACCGCAGCAGTTGTCAATATCGCCGCCTCCTTGAAAGTTCGCTGCCGCACCGTGACCAAAGTGTCATCGGCGTAGCAGGTGACCTCCACACCTCTCAAATAGGCACCTCTTAGCACCCAGTCGTATCCGATGTTCCACAAGAGTGGTCCAAGTACCGACCCCTGTGGAACACCGCACACGACTTCCCGACTTGCCCAGCCATCCCGCACTGGGAATGTAACCCGCCTCTCCGACAGGTAGGCATCTATAATGCGACGGAGATAGTTCGGCACCCCATGGTAGCGGAGTGCCTCCCTAATGCAGCTCCAGGGCAACGTGTTAAACGCGTTCGCGATGTCGAGCGAAACCGCGATAACAACGTCGCCCCGAGAAACTGCCTCCTGCGCCTGAGACTTAACGCGCAGAATGGCATCCACGGTGGAGCGTCCACCGCGAAAGCCAAACTGGACGTCGGAGAGGTTGGGTCCATGCTCTTCTAAGTGAGCTAATAAACGCCCGACAACCACGCGCTCAAAAAGTTTGGCCACTTCGTCCAGGAGAACGATGGGACGGTACGCAGAGGGAGATTCCGTAGGTCTTCCTTCTTTTTGGAGGAGGACTAACCTGCCTGTCTTCCACCGCTGTGGAATTATGGCTTGAGCCAGACAGGCAGTGAATAGTCCTCGGACTCGCGTTCCCAAAGACTCCATGGCCAAAACCCATACTCGACCGGGAACCCCATCGGGGCCGGGAGCAACTGTCCTTGCCTTTAGGCGAGCTACTGCATTTGATAGCTCCTCCGCATCTACCTCTGGGACTTCTTCGATTCCTGGGATTTCCTCTGGGATTTCCTCATGCCTTGTATGTGAGGCCATCGGTGGCGGCTGGTGTTCTGCCTGCGCACCGTTGGGAAAGAGAACCGCGACCACTTCCCGGACAACATTTGGCTGGAGAGACTGTGTAAGTGGGGGAGCCCTAGGACGGAGCTTATTCCGCACCATCCTATAGGGTGTCCCCCAGGGATCACTATTGAGCTCATCCAGCATGCGTTGTCTAGCTGCATTTTGAGACTCAGAGATTGCCGCCTGTAGGCTGGTTTTAATGTTAAGGTAGTCTGTATACAGTCTTTCTTCCTCAGCCCGATGTCTTTCTCTGTCTTCCTCGTTGCGGCTTCTGAAGTGACGCCTTCGACAGCGCAGGTGCCTGCGTCTAGCGGCTACACATTGCTTGCGCAGGTGCGCAATTGCCTCCGACCACCAGTAAACCTGGCGCCTGGACGGGCACCGTCTCGAGCGGGGCATGGACGCATCACAAGCTCTTGTGATCAGTTCTTGTAATCTTTCCGCAGAGTCTTCTACATTCGCTGTGTCGTGGGGCAGCCATGAGGCAACTGTTACTGCCTCTTTCAGCACCTCGGTGTTCAGGCGCTTCAGCTGCCACCTCGGACCGTTCTCGCCCGAGCTCCGGCTGGAGACTGGCGGCTCCGCTGGATGTGAGGAGACCTCAAACAAGATGTAAAGGTGGTCCGAGAGAGTCTCCACATCATCCAGCACTCGCCAGTCGTGAACGCGGCGCGCTACAGCAGGGCTCGCGAAGGTTACGTCCACGATGGACCCACCCTGCCGCCGCACGCACGTGTTTGCCGTCCCCCGATTAAGCACAGTCAGGTTGGTGGCAACTAGCCACTCTGCAAGGACTCTCCCTCGTGCGTCCTCCACTGCCGAACCCCACAGACCGGACTTGGCATTCAAGTCCCCAGCGAGAAGGACATTTGCAGGTTCGAGTCTCACAATCAACTCCCCCAACCTGTCCAGAAACTCTTCGAATTCTGCCAGAGGTTTGTTGGGGGAGAAATAGGCACCGATTATAGCCATCTGACCCAGCAGTACCGCGACGCATCCCGATCCCTTCACTACACGGGTGAAGAATGGGGAGCCTGCGGCGACCTGAGTGACGATGGCGACCTGGCCGTCGTTGTCGCCCGCCCAGTTGTCCCGCTGGGGGATTGAGTATGGTTCGGCGACCACAGCAACCTGTACTGACCACTGCACCAGGCTTTGGACAAACAAATCCTGAGCTCTGGCACAGTGGTTAAGGTTCCCTTGTAGAAACTTAACAGCCATATCTATGTCCCCGTTCGTGGCACCAACGCGTCCTTATGGTGGACTTCTTTCTGGCCCGCTATACCAAGTGTCCCTACCCTTTTTGGTCTTCCTTGTTTGAATGGGGCACACGCTGCGCTCCCCACTGAATGGTCTGCAGATCTTTTCGCAGTTTCACACAAGGAGCAGTGGGGTGCAGAAACACATTCCTTGCGCTTATGCCCTGCTTTTCCACACCGGAAGCATAGGCCGCTGCGATCAGTGGAGCCAGAACATCTCGCTGCGACATGACCAGGCTCATGACAGCGGAAGCAGCGTAGCGATCTGGGTTTCAGCAGATTGACTTTGGCTGTAACAAAACCGACCATAAGACATCCTGCATCCACCAGGGTTTTTGCAGCTGTCACTGGGCAGCGCACCCATGCTGTACCCGTGCCAGCATAATTGCGACGAATCTCACCCACACGAACCGTCTCCTTTGCACAGTTAGCCACTCGACTGATCGTCTGTGCTAGCTCTTCTGGCGTTATCGAGTCGTCAAGGCCAACTATTCGGATCTCCGAGGTTTTAATGGGCCTTGAGACTGCTACCTCTTCGTCTGCGAGGATCTCTCGGATACGGCACGCGAGAGAGTCAGCTTTGTCCGCACTTCCGACGCCAGGCAGCTCAAGCATCCTGGCACCCGTTGCAGCCACTTTGAAGCGGATGTCCGAAATCCCCAGGTCGGTCGGGTTCAAGTCCCTCTTGACCCGGGCGAGCACCTCGCTATAGGTAAGGCTCGTGTTTACGGCGCCTGGCAGCAACTTTAGCACCACCGCCGATGACTTTGGTGGACGCATCTTTGGCATTGTAGGCTTAGCTCCGCCCTCATTCGAACCCTTTGCTTTTGGCACGGTTTTGTTTGCCATCTTCTTGGACTTCCTTGTCACTGTGGTCCATTCCTCAAAGTGATCATTGGGAGGGTGCGATGCAGATGGAACTACGCCCGCTTGTGTAGTTTGCACAGTCATTTCCTGGCCCGGCTTTTCTCCCCCCTTTTTAGCCTTTCCCCTCTTGGCCTTTTTCCTCGACGGCTTAGCTGCGTTAGCAGGAGCTGTCACGGTCGACACCGTTTCTTCTCCAACCGCCACAGCATTCGGGTCAGATCCGCTCTCTTTTCTTTCCGGAGATCGAGATTTCTGACTCGATATAAACCGCCTTTCAAAAGACTCTAGCCGGTCATTCATCGTCGCCATCTGGATCTTTATAGTTTGCGCCAGCTCCTCCATGTCTTTTTTCGTGCTCCCCAGGTTTTGTACCGGTTCTGGTGGTGGTGGCGGCGGAGCTGTTCTAGCTTTTTCTAGCTCCGACCTCATGGAGGCTACTTCCCTTCTTAGATCAGCCACCTCCGACTCCAGTCTGGTGTTGACTGCACGCAGTTGTGCCGCCTCCTCCGACGCAGTTCTCCGCGCAAGAACATCCACCGCACTTGCAATTGCAGAGGCCGCATCCTTTAAAGCCTTCGTGAATGTTCCTTTCAAGTTCCCTGATTTAGTGGCAACCTTCTCAATAATTTCCAGGCTGCCTCTAATCTTAGCTTGAAGTTCGGCTACGGAATTCACCTCCTTATCCCGCGGGGTAGCAGAAGAAGAGATGTGTGGGCTGGCTCGGATCTTTAGAGCCGAGGCCATCATCTCTGCGACCTCCTTTTGGGCTTGGAGCCTTATCTCCTCCTTCTTGGCCTCGTTAAGGGCTTTTTGGGCTTCCGCCAGTCCAACGTACTGTCCGGTTGTTGGTGGACGTCCTCTTCCGCGGTTGACCACTACTCTCCCCTTGGGCCCCTTCTCTTCGTCCGGTGAAGTAAGCTGGCTATCTGTCCCAGCGTTCTTCCCAGAAACGTTGCCTGTTTTTACTGGCCTAACTCGGGCTTCAAATTCTTTCACAACCCCAGCTACACTCGCCTGCCTCCTCAATTCTCTACCCTTCTCGGGCACCACGTCTCCACCGCCCATCTCAGGCCCTTCGTCAACTCCGCCCGTCTCAGGCACTACGTCTTGTGGGTTTATGTTTTTAATTTGCTCCATACTGTTCCCACGAGTATGGGGGATATATGAGGTCCATCCGAGCGGTGCCCCCTGCACCCGGATAAGCCTAGCGTAACCCGTTAGAGTGTCGGCTGGTACTCTAACGGGGGAAAGCAGTAGCGACTGAACTACCCATCAGCCATGCATCCCCTCGCGCTGCTCCGCCGCTTGGGATTCGGGGTAATTTTTTTATAGAGGTTTTCTTCCTCGCAGCCCGGGCGGTTAAGCCAGGGCCCTCGGTCCCAGTTCCCGGCCGCTAGACATGACAACGGCACCAGTCACCGGGATTACGAGATTTGAGGAGGGCGTTGCACAGGAAGTGCAGCCCGGCTGCGCAGTAAAGCACCCACCGGACCCGCCCCACCTCGGTGCTGATCCACAGCTTCGGCTTTGTTTACGGTGTGCTCCGCTAGGCCGTGGGGATAACAATCCCCTAAAGGTACGCCCATACCTGCTGGTTTTGGTCCGCGCCGGATTACTCCGGTACCACCCGCAAAATGCGAGTGGCGTTCCCCTATCCGCCACCGGGGGACGCGCCCGATAGAAGACCCAGCAACTCCCACGGGAACCTAACCTAACCTAACCTAACCTAACCTAACCTAACCTAACCTAACCTAACCTAACCTAACCTAACCTAACCTAACCTTTTTTTTTTTTTTTTTTTTTTTTTTTTTTTTTTTTTTTTTTTTTTTTTTTTATCGTTGGGAAATGCATTTCTCGCACGGGCCCCCTGCTAACCAGGGGGCAACCCAACGCCTAACCCCAAGCCGCCATAGTGGGACGCCGCGGGATCGCGTTAGCATACAACCGCGACGCCCCGGCGGTGGTCAGGAAGACCCCAACCCAAACGTGAGGCTGCTCGCAAGTCCACTCTGCTGATCAGAGAAGTACCCGGAGCAGCCCCACACAACCTGAACACCGCCCACCGAAGTGGGCACACTGCAAAAAAGAAGGGGTGTATACGTATATAAGTCTATACGTATACACCCAAAACCTCCCACCCAAACGAGTTGGGCAAACCGCAAAACGCCCGCAAACGGGCCCACCCAAAAACGGCAGCAGGAGAAGAGGATGCGACAACGCCGACACTCCCCTTCCCCTGCCGCCCCCTCACACGCCGCCATACAGCGGTGACGGCCCCGCTGGGGCCGCGGAGGGCGGTCAGAACTGTGAATTCTTTCCGCCCCCGCGGCCCCCCCCAACCCACCCAAGACGGTTGCAGAGGATAGGGAGTACGGCGCACCGTAATACCGCAGCTCCTCTTCCTCTGCATCCCCACCGCGTCCACCATCAAACGGTGGTGGCCCCGCTAGGCCGCGGGAGATAGGGCGAGCGGCGCACCGCAATACCGGCACTCCTCTTCCCCCGCGGCCCCCCTCGCTAGACGCAGGACCACCGAAGCGGTCCCGCTCCAGCCGCCGCACCGTCGGGCTAGCCCCGACAGCACGGCCCGCGCAGTGCCTCCTACCGTGAAAACGGCCAGAGACACCGCGCTACCCCCCGGTGGGCCCGGGTGTCCGCCTGACACCCCACCCTGGCTGTTGGTCCGCGGCGGGTTTCCCCGCTACCACCCGCTTGTGATGACGGCCACAAGCGAGTGGCGTTCCCCCATCCGCCACCTGGGGACGCGCCCGGTAGGAGACAGCCTCTCCCCCGGGAAGAGATTCGAATTTTCCCACCGGCCTCCACCGGTGGTACTCATTCTACCATCTCTTTGGAGCTAGGCTCCACCGTCATACCTACTAATCCACCGCAACGTCCGTCCATTATGGGCCGTCTGCCTAGGACTTCTGAAGCAGTGAACTTTCGGTCACACACCACAGAGTTATGTTTATACTAACTCACCGCCCCGTCAGGCTTAGAGCTTTCTAAACATGCCTCCAATAGCTCGTAGCCACCCCCAAATTATGCGGGGGTGGTTGTACTCGCTATAGACCACCGACCCCGAACATATATAA
The DNA here is from genome assembly GCA_951802675.2 of Boloria euphrosyne. Lineage (NCBI taxonomy): Eukaryota > Metazoa > Arthropoda > Insecta > Lepidoptera > Nymphalidae > Boloria > Boloria euphrosyne. The sequence continues at coordinate 21,011 of CATOQK020000019.1, forward strand.
ATTATTAAATTATGTTCGAACCGGGACACGAACCCGGGGACCAGTGCGTGGGTCGTACATTGCTCACCACTACGCCAACTGGCCCGTCAAAAGAGATTCGAATTTTCCCACCCTAAGGTAGTACTCATTCTTCCATCTCTTTGGAACTACACGTTCCCAACCTCAGACCTACTAATTCTCCGCAACTTCCGTCCATTATGGGCCGTCTGCCTAGGACTTCAGAGGCAGTGAACTTTCGGTCAACCGCCATGTATGTTATACTAACTCACAGTCCCCGTCGAGACTTTAGAGCTTTCTAACATGCCACCAATAGCTCGTAGCCACCCCCAAATTATGCGGGGGTGGTTGTACTCGCTATAGACCACCGACCCCGAACATATATAAATTATTAAATTATGTTCGGACCGGGACACGAACCCGGGGACCAGTGCGTGGGTCGTACATTGCTCACCACTACGCCAACTGGCCCGTCAAAGGGTTCGAATTTTCCCACCGGCCTCCACCGGTGGTACTCATTCTACCATCTCTTTGGAGCTAGGCTCCACCGTCATACCTACTAATCCACCGCAACGTCCGTCCATTATAGGCCGTCTGCCTAGGACTTCTGAAGCAGTGAACTTTCGGTCACACACCACAGAGTTATGTTTATACTAACTCACCGCCCCGTCAGGCTTAGAGCTTTCTAAACATGCCTCCAATAGCTCGTAGCCACCCCCAAATTATGCGGGGGTGGTTGTACTCGCTATAGACCACCGACCCCGAACATATATAAATTATTAAATTATGTTCGGACCGGGACACGAACCCGGGGACCAGTGCGTGGGTCGTACATTGCTCACCACTACGCCAACTGGCCCGTCAAAGAGATTCGAATTTTCCCACCGGCCTCCACCGGTGGTACTCATTCTACCATCTCTTTGGAGCTAGGCTCCACCGTCATACCTACTAATCCACCGCAACGTCCGTCCATTATGGGCCGTCTGCCTAGGACTTCTGAAGCAGTGAACTTTCGGTCACACACCACAGAGTTATGTTTATACTAACTCACCGCCCCGTCGGGCTTAGAGCTTTCTAAACATGCCTCCAATAGCTCGTAGCCACCCCCAAATTATGCGGGGGTGGTTGTACTCGCTATAGACCACCGACCCCGAACATATATAAATTATTAAATTATGTTCGGACCGGGACACGAACCCGGGGACCAGTGCGTGGGTCAAATGAGATTCGAATTTTTCCCACCGGCCTCCACCGGTGGTACTCATTCTACCATCTCTTTGGAGCTAGGCTCCACCGTCATACCTACTAATCCACCGCAACGTCCGTCCATTATGGGCCGTCTGCCTAGGACTTCTGAAGCAGTGAACTTTCGGTCACACACCACAGAGTTATGTTTATACTAACTCACCGCCCCGTCGGGCTTAGAGCTTTCTAAACATGCCTCCAATAGCTCGTAGCCACCCCCAAATTATGCGGGGGTGGTTGTACTCGCTATAGACCACCGACCCCGAACATATATAAATTATTAAATTATGTTCGGACCGGGACACGAACCCGGGGACCAGTGCGTGGGTCGTACATTGCTCACCACTACGCCAACTGGCCCGTCAAAAAGAGATTCGAATTTTCCCACCGGCCTCCACCGGTGGTACTCATTCTACCATCTCTTTGGAGCTAGGCTCCACCGTCATACCTACTAATCCACCGCAACGTCCGTCCATTATGGGCCGTCTGCCTAGGACTTCTGAAGCAGTGAACTTTCGGTCACACACCACAGAGTTATGTTTATACTAACTCACCGCCCCGTCGGGCTTAGAGCTTTCTAAACATGCCTCCAATAGCTCGTAGCCACCCCCAAATTATGCGGGGGTGGTTGTACTCGCTATAGACCACCGACCCCGAACATATATAAATTATTAAATTATGTTCGGACCGGGACACGAACCCGGGGACCAGTGCGTGTGTCGAACCTAACCTAACCTAACCTAACCTAACCTAACCTAACCTAACCTAACCTAACCTAACCTAACCTAACCTAACCTAACCTAACCTAACCTAACCTAACCTAACCTAACCTAACCTAACCTAACCTAACCTAACCTAACCTAACCTAACCTAACCTAACCTAACCTAACCTAACCTAACCTAACCTAACCTAACCTAACCTAACCTAACCTAACCTAACCTAACCTAACCTAACCTAACCTAACCTAACCTAACCTAACCTAACCTAACCTAACCTAACCTAACCTAACCTAACCTAACCTAACCTAACCTAACCTAACCTAACCTAACCTAACCTAACCTAACCTAACCTAACCTAACCTAACCTAACCTAACCTAACCTAACCTAACCTAACCTAACCTAACCTAACCTAACCTAACCTAACCTAACCTAACCTAACCTAACCTAACCTAACCTAACCTAACCTAACCTAACCTAACCTAACCTAACCTAACCTAACCTAACCTAACCTAACCTAACCTAACCTAACCTAACCTAACCTAACCTAACCTAACCTAACCTAACCTAACCTAACCTAACCTAACCTAACCTAACCTAACCTAACCTAACCTAACCTAACCTAACCTAACCTAACCTAACCTAACCTAACCTAACCTAACCTAACCTAACCTAACCTAACCTAACCTAACCTAACCTAACCTAACCTAACCTAACCTAACCTAACCTAACCTAACCTAACCTAACCTAACCTAACCTAACCTAACCTAACCTAACCTAACCTAACCTAACCTAACCTAACCTAACCTAACCTAACCTAACCTAACCTAACCTAACCTAACCTAACCTAACCTAACCTAACCTAACCTAACCTAACCTAACCTAACCTAACCTAACCTAACCTAACCTAACCTAACCTAACCTAACCTAACCTAACCTAACCTAACCTAACCTAACCTAACCTAACCTAACCTAACCTAACCTAACCTAACCTAACCTAACCTAACCTAACCTAACCTAACCTAACCTAACCTAACCTAACCTAACCTAACCTAACCTAACCTAACCTAACCTAACCTAACCTAACCTAACCTAACCTAACCTAACCTAACCTAACCTAACCTAACCTAACCTAACCTAACCTAACCTAACCTAACCTAACCTAACCTAACCTAACCTAACCTAACCTAACCTAACCTAACCTAACCTAACCTAACCTAACCTAACCTAACCTAACCTAACCTAACCTAACCTAACCTAACCTAACCTAACCTAACCTAACCTAACCTAACCTAACCTAACCTAACCTAACCTAACCTAACCTAACCTAACCTAACCTAACCTAACCTAACCTAACCTAACCTAACCTAACCTAACCTAACCTAACCTAACCTAACCTAACCTAACCTAACCTAACCTAACCTAACCTAACCTAACCTAACCTAACCTAACCTAACCTAACCTAACCTAACCTAACCTAACCTAACCTAACCTAACCTAACCTAACCTAACCTAACCTAACCTAACCTAACCTAACCTAACCTAACCTAACCTAACCTAACCTAACCTAACCTAACCTAACCTAACCTAACCTAACCTAACCTAACCTAACCTAACCTAACCTAACCTAACCTAACCTAACCTAACCTAACCTAACCTAACCTAACCTAACCTAACCTAACCTAACCTAACCTAACCTAACCTAACCTAACCTAACCTAACCTAACCTAACCTAACCTAACCTAACCTAACCTAACCTAACCTAACCTAACCTAACCTAACCTAACCTAACCTAACCTAACCTAACCTAACCTAACCTAACCTAACCTAACCTAACCTAACCTAACCTAACCTAACCTAACCTAACCTAACCTAACCTAACCTAACCTAACCTAACCTAACCTAACCTAACCTAACCTAACCTAACCTAACCTAACCTAACCTAACCTAACCTAACCTAACCTAACCTAACCTAACCTAACCTAACCTAACCTAACCTAACCTAACCTAACCTAACCTAACCTAACCTAACCTAACCTAACCTAACCTAACCTAACCTAACCTAACCTAACCTAACCTAACCTAACCTAACCTAACCTAACCTAACCTAACCTAACCTAACCTAACCTAACCTAACCTAACCTAACCTAACCTAACCTAACCTAACCTAACCTAACCTAACCTAACCTAACCTAACCTAACCTAACCTAACCTAACCTAACCTAACCTAACCTAACCTAACCTAACCTAACCTAACCTAACCTAACCTAACCTAACCTAACCTAACCTAACCTAACCTAACCTAACCTAACCTAACCTAACCTAACCTAACCTAACCTAACCTAACCTAACCTAACCTAACCTAACCTAACCTAACCTAACCTAACCTAACCTAACCTAACCTAACCTAACCTAACCTAACCTAACCTAACCTAACCTAACCTAACCTAACCTAACCTAACCTAACCTAACCTAACCTAACCTAACCTAACCTAACCTAACCTAACCTAACCTAACCTAACCTAACCTAACCTAACCTAACCTAACCTAACCTAACCTAACCTAACCTAACCTAACCTAACCTAACCTAACCTAACCTAACCTAACCTAACCTAACCTAACCTAACCTAACCTAACCTAACCTAACCTAACCTAACCTAACCTAACCTAACCTAACCTAACCTAACCTAACCTAACCTAACCTAACCTAACCTAACCTAACCTAACCTAACCTAACCTAACCTAACCTAACCTAACCTAACCTAACCTAACCTAACCTAACCTAACCTAACCTAACCTAACCTAACCTAACCTAACCTAACCTAACCTAACCTAACCTAACCTAACCTAACCTAACCTAACCTAACCTAACCTAACCTAACCTAACCTAACCTAACCTAACCTAACCTAACCTAACCTAACCTAACCTAACCTAACCTAACCTAACCTAACCTAACCTAACCTAACCTAACCTAACCTAACCTAACCTAACCTAACCTAACCTAACCTAACCTAACCTAACCTAACCTAACCTAACCTAACCTAACCTAACCTAACCTAACCTAACCTAACCTAACCTAACCTAACCTAACCTAACCTAACCTAACCTAACCTAACCTAACCTAACCTAACCTAACCTAACCTAACCTAACCTAACCTAACCTAACCTAACCTAACCTAACCTAACCTAACCTAACCTAACCTAACCTAACCTAACCTAACCTAACCTAACCTAACCTAACCTAACCTAACCTAACCTAACCTAACCTAACCTAACCTAACCTAACCTAACCTAACCTAACCTAACCTAACCTAACCTAACCTAACCTAACCTAACCTAACCTAACCTAACCTAACCTAACCTAACCTAACCTAACCTAACCTAACCTAACCTAACCTAACCTAACCTAACCTAACCTAACCTAACCTAACCTAACCTAACCTAACCTAACCTAACCTAACCTAACCTAACCTAACCTAACCTAACCTAACCTAACCTAACCTAACCTAACCTAACCTAACCTAACCTAACCTAACCTAACCTAACCTAACCTAACCTAACCTAACCTAACCTAACCTAACCTAACCTAACCTAACCTAACCTAACCTAACCTAACCTAACCTAACCTAACCTAACCTAACCTAACCTAACCTAACCTAACCTAACCTAACCTAACCTAACCTAACCTAACCTAACCTAACCTAACCTAACCTAACCTAACCTAACCTAACCTAACCTAACCTAACCTAACCTAACCTAACCTAACCTAACCTAACCTAACCTAACCTAACCTAACCTAACCTAACCTAACCTAACCTAACCTAACCTAACCTAACCTAACCTAACCTAACCTAACCTAACCTAACCTAACCTAACCTAACCTAACCTAACCTAACCTAACCTAACCTAACCTAACCTAACCTAACCTAACCTAACCTAACCTAACCTAACCTAACCTAACCTAACCTAACCTAACCTAACCTAACCTAACCTAACCTAACCTAACCTAACCTAACCTAACCTAACCTAACCTAACCTAACCTAACCTAACCTAACCTAACCTAACCTAACCTAACCTAACCTAACCTAACCTAACCTAACCTAACCTAACCTAACCTAACCTAACCTAACCTAACCTAACCTAACCTAACCTAACCTAACCTAACCTAACCTAACCTAACCTAACCTAACCTAACCTAACCTAACCTAACCTAACCTAACCTAACCTAACCTAACCTAACCTAACCTAACCTAACCTAACCTAACCTAACCTAACCTAACCTAACCTAACCTAACCTAACCTAACCTAACCTAACCTAACCTAACCTAACCTAACCTAACCTAACCTAACCTAACCTAACCTAACCTAACCTAACCTAACCTAACCTAACCTAACCTAACCTAACCTAACCTAACCTAACCTAACCTAACCTAACCTAACCTAACCTAACCTAACCTAACCTAACCTAACCTAACCTAACCTAACCTAACCTAACCTAACCTAACCTAACCTAACCTAACCTAACCTAACCTAACCTAACCTAACCTAACCTAACCTAACCTAACCTAACCTAACCTAACCTAACCTAACCTAACCTAACCTAACCTAACCTAACCTAACCTAACCTAACCTAACCTAACCTAACCTAACCTAACCTAACCTAACCTAACCTAACCTAACCTAACCTAACCTAACCTAACCTAACCTAACCTAACCTAACCTAACCTAACCTAACCTAACCTAACCTAACCTAACCTAACCTAACCTAACCTAACCTAACCTAACCTAACCTAACCTAACCTAACCTAACCTAACCTAACCTAACCTAACCTAACCTAACCTAACCTAACCTAACCTAACCTAACCTAACCTAACCTAACCTAACCTAACCTAACCTAACCTAACCTAACCTAACCTAACCTAACCTAACCTAACCTAACCTAACCTAACCTAACCTAACCTAACCTAACCTAACCTAACCTAACCTAACCTAACCTAACCTAACCTAACCTAACCTAACCTAACCTAACCTAACCTAACCTAACCTAACCTAACCTAACCTAACCTAACCTAACCTAACCTAACCTAACCTAACCTAACCTAACCTAACCTAACCTAACCTAACCTAACCTAACCTAACCTAACCTAACCTAACCTAACCTAACCTAACCTAACCTAACCTAACCTAACCTAACCTAACCTAACCTAACCTAACCTAACCTAACCTAACCTAACCTAACCTAACCTAACCTAACCTAACCTAACCTAACCTAACCTAACCTAACCTAACCTAACCTAACCTAACCTAACCTAACCTAACCTAACCTAACCTAACCTAACCTAACCTAACCTAACCTAACCTAACCTAACCTAACCTAACCTAACCTAACCTAACCTAACCTAACCTAACCTAACCTAACCTAACCTAACCTAACCTAACCTAACCTAACCTAACCTAACCTAACCTAACCTAACCTAACCTAACCTAACCTAACCTAACCTAACCTAACCTAACCTAACCTAACCTAACCTAACCTAACCTAACCTAACCTAACCTAACCTAACCTAACCTAACCTAACCTAACCTAACCTAACCTAACCTAACCTAACCTAACCTAACCTAACCTAACCTAACCTAACCTAACCTAACCTAACCTAACCTAACCTAACCTAACCTAACCTAACCTAACCTAACCTAACCTAACCTAACCTAACCTAACCTAACCTAACCTAACCTAACCTAACCTAACCTAACCTAACCTAACCTAACCTAACCTAACCTAACCTAACCTAACCTAACCTAACCTAACCTAACCTAACCTAACCTAACCTAACCTAACCTAACCTAACCTAACCTAACCTAACCTAACCTAACCTAACCTAACCTAACCTAACCTAACCTAACCTAACCTAACCTAACCTAACCTAACCTAACCTAACCTAACCTAACCTAACCTAACCTAACCTAACCTAACCTAACCTAACCTAACCTAACCTAACCTAACCTAACCTAACCTAACCTAACCTAACCTAACCTAACCTAACCTAACCTAACCTAACCTAACCTAACCTAACCTAACCTAACCTAACCTAACCTAACCTAACCTAACCTAACCTAACCTAACCTAACCTAACCTAACCTAACCTAACCTAACCTAACCTAACCTAACCTAACCTAACCTAACCTAACCTAACCTAACCTAACCTAACCTAACCTAACCTAACCTAACCTAACCTAACCTAACCTAACCTAACCTAACCTAACCTAACCTAACCTAACCTAACCTAACCTAACCTAACCTAACCTAACCTAACCTAACCTAACCTAACCTAACCTAACCTAACCTAACCTAACCTAACCTAACCTAACCTAACCTAACCTAACCTAACCTAACCTAACCTAACCTAACCTAACCTAACCTAACCTAACCTAACCTAACCTAACCTAACCTAACCTAACCTAACCTAACCTAACCTAACCTAACCTAACCTAACCTAACCTAACCTAACCTAACCTAACCTAACCTAACCTAACCTAACCTAACCTAACCTAACCTAACCTAACCTAACCTAACCTAACCTAACCTAACCTAACCTAACCTAACCTAACCTAACCTAACCTAACCTAACCTAACCTAACCTAACCTAACCTAACCTAACCTAACCTAACCTAACCTAACCTAACCTAACCTAACCTAACCTAACCTAACCTAACCTAACCTAACCTAACCTAACCTAACCTAACCTAACCTAACCTAACCTAACCTAACCTAACCTAACCTAACCTAACCTAACCTAACCTAACCTAACCTAACCTAACCTAACCTAACCTAACCTAACCTAACCTAACCTAACCTAACCTAACCTAACCTAACCTAACCTAACCTAACCTAACCTAACCTAACCTAACCTAACCTAACCTAACCTAACCTAACCTAACCTAACCTAACCTAACCTAACCTAACCTAACCTAACCTAACCTAACCTAACCTAACCTAACCTAACCTAACCTAACCTAACCTAACCTAACCTAACCTAACCTAACCTAACCTAACCTAACCTAACCTAACCTAACCTAACCTAACCTAACCTAACCTAACCTAACCTAACCTAACCTAACCTAACCTAACCTAACCTAACCTAACCTAACCTAACCTAACCTTTTTTTTTTTTTTTTTTTTTTTTTTTTTTTTATAGTTGGGAAACCCTGTTACGGGTACCCCCGACTTCCCCTGGGGGTTATGTGGTGACTCTCCGGACGCATCCGGCATACCCACTAAAACCCAACTCCCAAACCCCTGCCGCCATGAATGGGACGCCACGGGATCGCTTTCGCATACAACCGCGACGCCCCGACGGTTGGCCGAAGCCACCAACATGAGGCCGCCCTGAAAAGGGCAGCCCCAATATGGGAAGAATTTACAACCATAACGGACTGCTCCGAAGTCCACCCCGACCATCCACAGGCCAGAGAGTCCCTGGAACAGCCCCAAAAAACCACGACAGCAGGAGAAGAGGATGCGGCAACGCCGACACTCCCCCTCCCCCGCCTGAACTCAACCACAGAGGGTGGGGAGAATTGTGAATTCCACCCACCCCCCGCAGCCCAGCCCCACCAGCACCGAGTCCTCCCCGACCACCCACTGGCCAAAGAGTCCCCGGTGCGAACCTAAACACCGCCCACAAGTGGGCCCCTGCAAAAATAAGCGGTGCCTAAGATCCTACTAAGCGCAGAACCCTAGGCACCTAAAACCTCCCACCCAACAAGGTTGGGCAAACTACCCCAAAGGACCGCAGGGGGCAAGGATGCGACAACGCCGACACTCCCTGTCCCCCGCGACCCACCCCACCAGAATGGCCACCAAAGGCCCCCACCGGCGGGGCCGCTCCCAGTCCACTCTGATAACAGCAGAGAAGTACCCGGAGCGGCCCCGACCATACCCCAAGACACCGCCCACCGAAGTGGGCTACCACTACCAAACGGCTGCAGAGGACAGGGAGAACGGCGCACCGTAATACCGAGTCTCCTCTTCCTCTGCAGCCCCACCGCCTCCGCCATCTTACGCTGGCGGCCACGTCAGGCCGCGGGGGATAGGGCGAGCGGCGCACCGCAATACCGGCACTCCTCTCCCCCCGCGGTCTCCCTACCGTCGGCCCACCCTCTGCCAAAGATGGGCCGACCTACATCACCAGTTGCGGGACCGCCCTCCTCACTAGACAGTCCCGCCCCCAGTCGCCTACCCGCCGAGCTAGTCCCGACGGGAGGCCCGCGCAGTGCCTCCAACCGGGGTCTGTCGGCCAGAGACACCACGCCTTCCACCAAACGGGCCGAGGTGCCCACCTGGCACCCCACCCTAAAAACCCCCCCACCCCTGGCTGTTGGTCCGCGGTGGGAAATAAATTTCCCACTACCACCTGCATTGCGTTGGGCCCAGCAGAGTAGGCAGCTCAGCTCTGCCCACTCCGCTGGACCCAACGCATTGCAGGTGGCGTCCCTCCCATCCGCCAACGGGAGGACGCGCCCGGTAGGAGTCAGCCTCTCCCCCGAGAAGAGATTCGAATTTTCCCACCGGCCTCCACCGGTGGTACTCATTCTACCATCTCTTTGGAGCTAGGCTCCACCGTCATACCTACTAATCCACCGCAACGTCCGTCCATTATAGGCCGTCTGCCTAGGACTTCTGAAGCAGTGAACTTTCGGTCACACACCACAGAGTTATGTTTATACTAACTCACCGCCCCGTCGGGCTTAGAGCTTTCTAAACATGCCTCCAATAGCTCGTAGCCACCCCCAAATTATGCGGGGGTGGTTGTACTCGCTATAGACCACCGACCCCGAACATATATAAATTATTAAATTATGTTCGGACCGGGACACGAACCCGGGGACAACCTAACCTAACCTAACCTAACCTAACCTAACCTAACCTAACCTAACCTAACCTAACCTAACCTAACCTAACCTAACCTAACCTAACCTAACCTAACCTAACCTAACCTAACCTAACCTAACCTAACCTAACCTAACCTAACCTAACCTAACCTAACCTAACCTAACCTAACCTAACCTAACCTAACCTAACCTAACCTAACCTAACCTAACCTAACCTAACCTAACCTAACCTAACCTAACCTAACCTAACCTAACCTAACCTAACCTAACCTAACCTAACCTAACCTAACCTAACCTAACCTAACCTAACCTAACCTAACCTAACCTAACCTAACCTAACCTAACCTAACCTAACCTAACCTAACCTAACCTAACCTAACCTAACCTAACCTAACCTAACCTAACCTAACCTAACCTAACCTAACCTAACCTAACCTAACCTAACCTAACCTAACCTAACCTAACCTAACCTAACCTAACCTAACCTAACCTAACCTAACCTAACCTAACCTAACCTAACCTAACCTAACCTAACCTAACCTAACCTAACCTAACCTAACCTAACCTAACCTAACCTAACCTAACCTAACCTAACCTAACCTAACCTAACCTAACCTAACCTAACCTAACCTAACCTAACCTAACCTAACCTAACCTAACCTAACCTAACCTAACCTAACCTAACCTAACCTAACCTAACCTAACCTAACCTAACCTAACCTAACCTAACCTAACCTAACCTAACCTAACCTAACCTAACCTAACCTAACCTAACCTAACCTAACCTAACCTAACCTAACCTAACCTAACCTAACCTAACCTAACCTAACCTAACCTAACCTAACCTAACCTAACCTAACCTAACCTAACCTAACCTAACCTAACCTAACCTAACCTAACCTAACCTAACCTAACCTAACCTAACCTAACCTAACCTAACCTAACCTAACCTAACCTAACCTAACCTAACCTAACCTAACCTAACCTAACCTAACCTAACCTAACCTAACCTAACCTAACCTAACCTAACCTAACCTAACCTAACCTAACCTAACCTAACCTAACCTAACCTAACCTAACCTAACCTAACCTAACCTAACCTAACCTAACCTAACCTAACCTAACCTAACCTAACCTAACCTAACCTAACCTAACCTAACCTAACCTAACCTAACCTAACCTAACCTAACCTAACCTAACCTAACCTAACCTAACCTAACCTAACCTAACCTAACCTAACCTAACCTAACCTAACCTAACCTAACCTAACCTAACCTAACCTAACCTAACCTAACCTAACCTAACCTAACCTAACCTAACCTAACCTAACCTAACCTAACCTAACCTAACCTAACCTAACCTAACCTAACCTAACCTAACCTAACCTAACCTAACCTAACCTAACCTAACCTAACCTAACCTAACCTAACCTAACCTAACCTAACCTAACCTAACCTAACCTAACCTAACCTAACCTAACCTAACCTAACCTAACCTAACCTAACCTAACCTAACCTAACCTAACCTAACCTAACCTAACCTAACCTAACCTAACCTAACCTAACCTAACCTAACCTAACCTAACCTAACCTAACCTAACCTAACCTAACCTAACCTAACCTAACCTAACCTAACCTAACCTAACCTAACCTAACCTAACCTAACCTAACCTAACCTAACCTAACCTAACCTAACCTAACCTAACCTAACCTAACCTAACCTAACCTAACCTAACCTAACCTAACCTAACCTAACCTAACCTAACCTAACCTAACCTAACCTAACCTAACCTAACCTAACCTAACCTAACCTAACCTAACCTAACCTAACCTAACCTAACCTAACCTAACCTAACCTAACCTAACCTAACCTAACCTAACCTAACCTAACCTAACCTAACCTAACCTAACCTAACCTAACCTAACCTAACCTAACCTAACCTAACCTAACCTAACCTAACCTAACCTAACCTAACCTAACCTAACCTAACCTAACCTAACCTAACCTAACCTAACCTAACCTAACCTAACCTAACCTAACCTAACCTAACCTAACCTAACCTAACCTAACCTAACCTAACCTAACCTAACCTAACCTAACCTAACCTAACCTAACCTAACCTAACCTAACCTAACCTAACCTAACCTAACCTAACCTAACCTAACCTAACCTAACCTAACCTAACCTAACCTAACCTAACCTAACCTAACCTAACCTAACCTAACCTAACCTAACCTAACCTAACCTAACCTAACCTAACCTAACCTAACCTAACCTAACCTAACCTAACCTAACCTAACCTAACCTAACCTAACCTAACCTAACCTAACCTAACCTAACCTAACCTAACCTAACCTAACCTAACCTAACCTAACCTAACCTAACCTAACCTAACCTAACCTAACCTAACCTAACCTAACCTAACCTAACCTAACCTAACCTAACCTAACCTAACCTAACCTAACCTAACCTAACCTAACCTAACCTAACCTAACCTAACCTAACCTAACCTAACCTAACCTAACCTAACCTAACCTAACCTAACCTAACCTAACCTAACCTAACCTAACCTAACCTAACCTAACCTAACCTAACCTAACCTAACCTAACCTAACCTAACCTAACCTAACCTAACCTAACCTAACCTAACCTAACCTAACCTAACCTAACCTAACCTAACCTAACCTAACCTAACCTAACCTAACCTAACCTAACCTAACCTAACCTAACCTAACCTAACCTAACCTAACCTAACCTAACCTAACCTAACCTAACCTAACCTAACCTAACCTAACCTAACCTAACCTAACCTAACCTAACCTAACCTAACCTAACCTAACCTAACCTAACCTAACCTAACCTAACCTAACCTAACCTAACCTAACCTAACCTAACCTAACCTAACCTAACCTAACCTAACCTAACCTAACCTAACCTAACCTAACCTAACCTAACCTAACCTAACCTAACCTAACCTAACCTAACCTAACCTAACCTAACCTAACCTAACCTAACCTAACCTAACCTAACCTAACCTAACCTAACCTAACCTAACCTAACCTAACCTAACCTAACCTAACCTAACCTAACCTAACCTAACCTAACCTAACCTAACCTAACCTAACCTAACCTAACCTAACCTAACCTAACCTAACCTAACCTAACCTAACCTAACCTAACCTAACCTAACCTTTTTTTTTTTTTTTTTTTTTTTTTTTGTTGTCGCTGGAGGAAACCCATCATGGGGTCCCACCGGCCCGTCAGCCGGTGGGGACTGTGAGACTCCTACTCACTAAAACCTCCAGCGGAACACGTCGCCGCAGTGCAATGGGACGTTACGGGATCGCTTGCGCACTCGACCGTAACGTCCCTGCGGACAGGCCCGAACCACGCGGGCCACCACGCCTGAATCAGGATGCCCTCTGTTCACAGGGCATCCCGACCGCTCCGATGATGTGCAGGGAAGTCAAGTGAGCGACCCCCCTGCTGTAGTTCCTCTAGGGTGGCGGGAGAAGATGCGCATAGCGACGCCTCCTCCCCCCTAGCCGACGGCGACGAAGAGGGTGCGAAGCGTTAGCCTCACGTTCCCTCTCCGCCGTCTCCTTCAGTGAGATGACGGTCTCGCTGAAGGAGACCATCGCCGACCAGGACCTCTCATCACGCAGCATGGCTCCAACCACGCTGCATAACGAGAGGTCTCCACCCACTACCATCATCAGAGCATGGCGCTGGGGAGACCAGGCGGCGCATTCCACGAGGGTGTGATGCGCCGAGTCCAAGGACGCATCACACTCGTGGCACGCGGGCGACGGTTCCCGACGCGCAATCTGACACAGATACTTCCCGAAGCAACCATGCCCGGTAAGCATCTGCGTCAGCCTGAACGTCAGGACGCCGTGTGACCTCCTGACCCAGCGAGACAGATGCGGAAGAACTGCACCCACCGTCACCAGGCCAGCCGCAGGTGTCCCCAACTCACCCTCCCATCGCCGGATCAGAGCTTCCTCAGCTAGGCATCTGATCCGGTCGA